>ML786458.1:81352-135008 GCA_009831015.1 Picea engelmannii | reverse complement strand
TCCAAAACCGCCCTCCCCCAAAAACTCAAAACCGCCATTTTTCCCTGTTCAACACGTCAACTTTCAAAGCAGATTTCGGGTAAATGGAAATGGATTTTTTTAAACTGGGAGAGGTTTTTTTTCAAAACGGGCTCAATAACAAAAAACATTTTCATATTTTTCATGGGTGCCACCAGTTGGGAGAATCAAACCCATATTTCAGCCTCATTTTTCGGATTTTTGTTTTTTTTGTTTCAGTCATGATTTTGCGGGAGCTGTTTCGATGATCTGGAAAAGAAATTGGAGACATCAAAAGACGTTTTTGTCTAGAACATGCCCATATAAAATGATCTCCTACAGTTTTTGCATAGGTGTCACCATTGAGGAGAAACATATTTCTGAGTGGACACCATTTTTGCAGCATTTCCGCCCATCTTTCATGGTGGACAGTTCTAGATTTTGGGGAATTGTTGCGATTTTTTGTCGAGGTGGTTGAATCTGACTTCTTGAGCTTGAGGGGTGATCTCTCCTATTTATTCATGTAATTTTAATGTAAAAAGGGTTGATTCTTGCACCAAGAAAAGCTATTGTCTGTAATATTTTTCAGATTCACCAGCAATAAAAGGGACTTTTTCACAGGATTCCTACATGTTGACGATTGGTGAATTCTTATTTCTTCGTTGAATGTGATTCTACTCAGTCATCATTATGTTTTCTTTCTTTGATTTTTAAAAGGAGGATTAGCGCAGAATTTATCTCTGATACTTTGTGTCGAGCTTTTAAAAATCTTAATTTTTTCTTCCGATATTACAATGATGAAATTATTAAATGCTTTGTTATTGTGGTTGATCATCTCCTCTGCTTCTGTTGTACACCTCTTTACTTTAAAAGGATCCAACGTTTGCATTAACTTGCCCTGTGAAAATACCTTATAGATCTACGTTTTATTTCAAACTTGTCACAGACCCCATAGCCCAATGGGATTCTAAAGAATTCCTTCAGCCAAACACCTCAAATCATTAAAAAAAAACCATGTTCTGCATAGCTAGCCTAAGATCCATACACAAACAAATTTATATTAGACAGAGATATCCCTCTCTGAGTCTTGGAGTGATAGATCCAAGACTCGAAGTGGTTTTGATGTTACCTCTATGACTACCTCCATAGCCTTGGGAAAATTATAGAGTGCTAACATGATGAATACCCAACAGGAGATACATCTTTCCCCACCACAAATTGGACAATATCAAAACCATGGAAATCCAGCAGATCGCAGTATCATCCTCACTGGCGAAGAAGAAATTCTTTTGCAAGCACGCAGTCATCAATACAACACACCCTTTGAATCTAATCCTACCACTTCGGAAGTAGTTCCAAATACAACTGGACAACCCTTGATGATTTCACGCCCTAACACTGAACCCCCCATTCGTATTCCTCGCATTTTTTTATGGCAGAATGTCAACAACCCTCAGGCTCGGGTAGCACACAATTACAGTCTGGTCGATGACTTGGTGTAGTCACCTACAACCATGTCGGTATTGGAGGTCCTCCAAACCTATCCAACTCAACGAAAATCCTTGATTTTCACCTTGGGGGCAGTCAAGCCTACTGATACTAGACTCATCACATTTGACCTAGATTGTGGGGATACTCGTCTCCCCGCTTTGGTAGCTTTCCAGATACCAGTCAAGATTCAGAACATCACTGTTCATCGATATATCATTGATGAAGGTGCATCTATAGGCATCATGTCTAAAATTGTATGGAAAAAACTTGTCTCCCCTGAGCTAATACCATCCGCCATCACTTTAAGAGCTTATGATGGTCGACTATCCTCCCCTAAAGGGATATTTCAAAATGTCCTTGTTGAACTCAGGGGAAAAACCATCCTTATCGACATTGAGGTTATCGATGCCCTGCTCGATTACAACATCTTTTTTGGACGTAGCTACATGTATGCTATGAAGGCAATGGCCTCTTCTATGTTTCGAATGATGATGTTCCCCCACAACGGGAAAATTATCACCATCAACCAAGTTTCACATTACGAGCATAACCACTCCTCCAACATCAATAACATCTTACCTCTTGTCTGCACTAGTTCTGACGCATATCCATTCATGGATATGGGCCCCAGAATTTTCAAGGACCCATCCCTGCTGGGGGCATACCAGGGAGCACCACCTCTCATACACCCCTCAGCACAAGTGTGTGTTGTATCTTCTGAAGGAACTGAAACTAGTGATACCATTCCTCCCATCGAGGCTTCCCCACCCCTCAACGTCCCACCAATTGAAGAAATTCAACCTTAGGAATTACCTGAGAACCCTATCACACCACTTATTCCTGATTTCACCCTTCCTCGGGGTCAAATCTTGGTTTGGGAAACAATCCCCCAAGCCATTACTCAGATTCCCTTCTTCTACCCTCCACCGGGGGTACAATATTTTCAGGTAGCCGCAATGTTTACCCTTCCCAACATGGTGCTCACCATTATGGTATGGTATCTACACCCACCCATGATGGTTCCTCAACCATCCCTCTCTCCCCAATCAGAGGGAATCCCAGTGCAGATTCCCATACTAACTCTGGCCACACCACCCTCGCCCCCAATCGCCAACACCACCACTATGGCTGGGGGCAGACGGAAGAAGAAAGAGCCCACAACTCCACTTCCTCCCTGAGTTCAATCTCCTTGTGCACTATGTGAAAGAGAGGGACACCCCACTAATTGATTTCCCTCTCTTCCTGAGTTATGAAATTTGATTCAACTCCCTCAAGCAACCACATCGCTCGTCGCTTCACCAATCACACCTAGTACTCCCACGACATTCCCTACTACCGGCAATAAAGGGCTTTGAACCAAATTCACGTGTGACATATGTTCATAATACAGCCACTATACTCATCATTGCCCAGCTCTACCTCAATTTCGACAGATGTTGATGGAAGTATGCCAAACCTTTCAGCAAGAGCCCTCTCCACCACCAACTTTGGGTACCCACGTCACTGACATCCATTATGTCTTGACCTCAGTCCCTAAACAGATGAT
The DNA here is from genome assembly GCA_009831015.1 of Picea engelmannii. Classification (NCBI taxonomy): domain Eukaryota; kingdom Viridiplantae; phylum Streptophyta; class Pinopsida; order Pinales; family Pinaceae; genus Picea; species Picea engelmannii. The sequence continues at coordinate 131,974 of ML786458.1, read as the reverse complement.
ATTCTCTTTCTCTCTTTGTGACTCACTTGCCCATTTCACATACCAGTTTCCTTTGATCATTGAATATAGGTGTCGTCAAATAACCCTTATTCAAAATCCTTCCACCACCTCACCTCCCATGATACAAGTGATCCCCCCTATCCCTTCTCCAGATACTATTCACATCTCCTCACCTACAACTGATTCACTTCCCATGCCTCCATGGTTCATGTATAGAGTGTCTAAGGATCTTCCCCCAAATCCTCCCAATTATTTGGTTCATTTCCCCCAGAAAATATTACCCCCGACCACAGTTTATAACTCACAGTGTCTGGACATTTGGTTTAAGTCAAGCACGCCATCACACCATAGTTGTGATACCCCCTCAACATATTCACCACTAGAAGACAATCACATGGTGACAGTCACCAATGTTACCTCCCTAGATCCCCTATATTCTCACATTTTTCACTGCGACGAAGATATCCTAGAGGAACTCACTACCCCTGATTGCCCATGGAATGCGCTCCATCACAGAGCACTTTTTCTCTCACAGGAAGCCTTTGACCTTCCTAATCAAGCCTCCATATGTGCAATCGAAACTAAGGATTTTATTTTGTCAGGGCATATAGATTGGTTCAATAACCCTATCCATGCCCCCAATAATTTTGAAGAAGGCAACATGGCCAACATTTCCCCCACTGTCAAAATCAACATTTCCATCAAACCTGGAATCATATAGGAAATCACCATTGGTGTCGCATGCTCCCCTGAGGAACTAGTAGCTTACACAGCTCTCTTTCAGGAATATCGGGATATGTTTTCCTGGTGATATACAGAGATGCCCAGCCTTGATTGTTCTATCGTCAAACATCACATCGACACATGGCCCAATGTCACCCCAGTACATCAAAAGCAACGCCCACTTCACCCATCCAAATTCACGACTATCAAAGCCAAAATTGGCAAGCTACACATTGTCGAGTTCATATACCCCATCATGTACACTTCACAGGTCTCCAACCTCTTCCTCGTTAACAAAAAATAGGGCATTATTCGTGTCTACACTGACTTTCACGATCTCAACCATGCTTGTCCCAAGGACAGCTTCCCCACTCCTTGCATCGACCAAATTATCGATGATTATGTCGACCACAAGGCCTTGTTCTTCATGGATGGGTTCTCCGGCTACAATCAAATCCAAATCCATCTAGAAGATCAATATAAAACCTCATTTACCACCTCATGGGGTACTTTTTCTTATCGTGTCATGCCTTTTGGACTAAAAAATGTAGGTGCTATGTTCCAACGGCCCATGACTTATGTTTTCCATGATCTTTCTCGCATCATCCTCGCTTACTTATATGACCTCACTGCTCGATACAAGAAATTAACTCATCATTTAGATGACTTATGAGTTGTCTTTCAACAATGTCGCCAATACATATCCACTTGAACCCCCTCAAGTGTGTATTTTGCATCACTGTCAGGCACCTCCTTGGGTTCGTCGTCTCCCAAAATGGCATAATAGTGGACCCCCTCAAGGTCCAAGCTATCACAGAAATTCCACCACCTAGGAATTTGCATCAACTGCAGAGCCTACAAGGAAAAGACAAATTTTTATGATGCTTTGTCCCAGATTACACCACTCACGCACATGGTTTCCTTTGCTTACTACGTCATGATATCCCATTATGATGGGATAAACATGCCCAAACTGATTTTGATGATTTAAAAGTGGTGCTATCTAATGCCCCTTTGATTAGTCCTCCTGACTATGATCGTGATTACATCCTCTACTTGTCAGCCTCTGCCATCTTAGTATGAGGAGTTCTCGTCCAACTAGGGGATGATGGTCATGAGCATGTTATTTACTACATCAGTAGAAACCTTTTAGGACTACCCCTAAAGTACAATCATGAGGAGAAACTCACCCTCGTAGTTTTCCTCACAGTCCAGAAACTACATCATTATACCTTTCTTCGCACTACCAAAGTCGTGGTAGATTCCAACCCCATGCAGTACTTGCTTAGTCGACGGTAGATTAATGGAAAATTTTCCCGATGGGTTGTCATCCTTCAGGAATACAACCTAGAGTTCTCAACTCCCAAAAGAAAGACAACACTTTTTCTTGTCGAACTCATCATGGTGCTTCCCTCAGACACCAAAGATTCACCCGTCAATACGGATTTTCCCGACAAACACCTCTTCTACATCCCCTCGAATGACCCTTGGTATGGTGACCTTCTCGTCTACCTTCAGACACAGAAGTTTGGGTCTCATATCTCTCAAGATGATCGTTAGTGCATTCGTCATTAGGCCCCTTGTTACATCCTCGTCAGTGATGTTTTATACCGACAAGGGGTCGACACCATACTCCACCAATGTTTGACCATCGATGAAGTAGACAGAGTCTTGAATGATTTCCATAGCGGTGCTTGCGGCATCCACCTCTCAGGTATTTCCACCGCCAAAAAAATCATTTGAGCAGGATACTTCTGGCCCACATTGTTTCATGACAACATCCATGCCATCAAGCAATGTGACAAATGCTAGCTTTATGCAAACAAATCATGAGCGTCACCCGCTCTTCTACATCCAGTCATCATCGCGGACCCCTTCTGCAAATGGGGCATAGACTTCATGACTTGCAACCCTCCATCTAGTAATGGACATAAGTACATCATCATGGTAGTTGATTACTTTACCAAATGGGTTGAATCCATGCCTACCTTCAACAATACCACTGACATAGCAGTGCATTTTTTCTTCAACCACGTCATTACCTGTTTCGAAGTTCCACTACAGTTAGTCTCCGATAACGGTAAACGCTTTGAGAATGAGATCTTCTTTGAACTCTTCTCAAGGTTAGGCTTCTCCCATGAGTTTGCCTCCCATTACTACCCTCAATCCAACAGACAGGTCGAGGTTGTTAACAAAGTCCTCAAAACCATGTTGCAATGCACTACAACAAACATAATACCAACTGGCATCATATGTTGTTTCCATCATTATGGGCTTATCGCACAACAATCAAAACTGCCATGGGTTTTACACCATTTCATCTTGTCCATGGGATCAAAGCCACCCTCCCCATCAAATGTGAAATTCCCATGTTCTACGTCGCCATTGAGCTATTACCTGACACTAATCCAATGGAGCAGCGCTTGTTGAACTTAGAGTCGTTGGATGAAGATCGTCGTTCTTCATTACAGAACAATGAGGCATCTAAACAACTGTCCAAAGCCACCTTTGACGTCCATGTCAACCTTCGCTCATTCAATGAAGGAGATCTCATCCTAGCCTATGATATCGCTCACAATACTCTCGGCCATGGGAAATTTGAGTCATTATGGCATGGACCCTACATTGTCCAAAACTGCCTCACTAAAGGCACATACATCTTGGCCTCTCCAGAAGGCTATCCTCTCAAATAACCCGTCATCAGTTTGTACTTAAAGAATTTTTACGCCTGAGCATAGTCATTCTACACTAGGATTTTTCTTTGTACACATTTATAGAGTTTTCAGTCTTCTTTTGTTCCCTCCATGCCTCATGTTTGATCTACCATTCATGTTATTTACATATCCCTCCTCCATAAGACTACCACATTGGTTACGCTGACGTAGCTAGCCATTGGACATAGAATCTTTCTTCGGTCGCTTGGGCTCTCTACACCCCCTCACATAAACTACTCCACTCTAGCGGCATATGTTTGGGCTCAAAAACCAACAACCAAGAAGAATACGCAGTCTTCATTGATCTCCTCATCAAGGCCATTAACCGCCACATTCGTCACCTTAGCGTTTTGTTAGATTCCTAGCTTGTCATCCTACAGCTCAACAATTTATATCGTGTATGTGATCCTTGGCTCTTCCACAAATACCTGCAAGTTAGAATCTTATCTCGCAACTTTGATTCCATTACATTTACACATATTCCACTACAATTTAATCAAATAGCAGATCACATGGCTAACCTAGTGTTAGATTGGCATTTATCACTTCAATACATCATCACACATACATAAATCATAAAACATTTTTCTCGGCATATAGCTTAGACATCATAAAAACATCACAAAAAATCAACACATGTAAGCATTACAACAATCTCAAAATATTTATCCATAAATATATGACGATCAAAAGGGCCATAAATGTTTACAAAAAAGTACCATACATACATCGTTTGTAGGCCAGTGAGCACCCTCACCCATATAGGTACAAAATGGGTACCCCCTACCCTATACAAAAATGGGTGTCACACTACCCTATACAAAATGGGATCGTGGGCCTATATAAATACAAAAATACATAATTGACACTCACGGTGCACCCAGAGCTCCCCCACAAAGTCCTCTGTCAACAGGAGGTGCCCCACCAGCTGGGGGTCCTCTAGGTCTAGGGGGTATTCGCCCAGTCATCTCTTCCCCCGCTACAGCTGCTTTGCGGATCAGGGTCCGCCATTCTGTAGGGCCACTCACACACTACTCCAGGACTCTTTTGTCCTAAATATGGGACCACATACCCTCAGGCACACCCTGCAACACCAACTCCAACCAGTGATGGAGATCATCTATCCCCTCGTCAGCCTCTACCTACAGAACCTGTGATGTCCCTACACCAAGATCATCAAACCGATGTCTCTGACCAGCCCTCACCTCATCTGTTGGCCTCGCACCAGCCTCATCCCTCCGACGTCGCTCTCCCACCCACAGTGGTCTCACTGGCCTCTGGCACACCGACTCCTCAACCATCTCCACCTCCCAGCCTCGCGACCCCACATCTGCAACCACAAAAACAAAGATAAAGTCAGCATCCATATACATATAAACATATGCTACACTATCAAAATCACAAAACATAAATGCACAAACATACCTCTCTGGTCCCAAACCTCTCGAGGAGGCAACACCATGTCCGAGTCATGCTGGAAATCCATCCCACCATATGGGAATCACAGTATAATTTGTAGCATGTGATGCCACACATGTGCTAGCATGGCCGTAAAATAATGGCCACCCTCTCCCCCTCCATGTCGTACCAACAATTGAGCCCACTGCATCAAACGTGGTTCCTGCGGCCTTGCAGGCGGCAACAAAACCCTAAGGCATAACATGGGCACCCTCTCCAAAAACCATGCTACCAATATGGATCCAAAGGAAAACTCACGAGAGTCTATGGTCCGACACTGATGGAGCTTCCCCATCATATTGGCATGCAACATCAGCCCCCAGTCAAAAAAATCCCCATCAAGGACCCTCTCCATAACCCTCAGCTGACCTCTAGACATTTGTTGAGTAGCTAAGGATCCATATATTCTCACAATCATGGCCTCGATGCTTTGATGCAAGAGTGCATCCATCGCATCAAGGTGAACAACCGAACCCGACATCGGGTTTGGCCCCGTACAGTAACATCATGCCACATCTATCAAATGCACATCCCCAGGCAACTAAGGATCAACAGGCAAGGCCATTCCCCGAAAGGGGAGCCCCATCAAGAAATACACATCCTCAACCGTTGAGAATGTTAGATGTTTCCCCCGCATGATGAAGCACTATAGATCATTTCTCCACATCGATATCAGATACTGCAACAGGTACTCCTACAACCGTATCAATGGGTAGTCAAAGAACTTGAGCATCCCACAGGATGCCAAGCATCTCTGAATACCTGGCTCATCTCTCACTGCCTCTTGGAGGTGCTCTCAGTCTCGCTCCCTCCAGTGGACTAGCGTGATACACTGATCACCTACATTCACGCAGAAACCCTTGGTTATCAATCATTATGTATCCAAAATAATAAAAAAATCAAGATTTTAAAAAACCCCTTAGTCTCGCCTCAAGTGCGCGATTGTCACCCCCACAAGCACGCACATATGCACGCCTGTTCTTCGTACAGCTGCATAACTATAGGAGAAACAGATGTGCATCAAGCACATCTGTCACACCCACAGGTGTGCACACATGCACACATGTTCTCTACACAGCTACGCATTGATGTGCAGCTATCCGAGAAAAAGCTGCGCACAGTGCGTCGTTGTAATTCCAACAGACGCGCATCACATGCACACATGTTTTTCCCACCCACGTGCTCCCATGTGCATCTATATTTCACGCAGCCACACATCATGCATGGGAGATGGAATTCTACTCACGCATCTCAGCGCAGGTATCCTTCCTTCTCTCACGCATTAGTGGGGCCATCCCTAAACAATACCCTAGTACGGTCATCCGTACAACCCATACCCAAAAATAGAAACTAACTACTATGTAGGAGGATGGGAACACTAACTTGACTCTCACAAATCTTGGATCGGCCGGCTCGAACTCTCATAATATTCAAAACTCCTCAAGATCCTCTCGTCAATTTACTATAGCAACATGTACAAATGAGGTGCAATTGTGGGCCCCACAACCATATATAGTCCCTTTTGCCAAACTTCCACACTCAGTTACAGGAGCTCAGAGTATTTGTTTCCCTCTCTGTCTTTAGCCACAGGATCAAGGCTCGTCGCCTACACAGTCACATTCCCTCGGTCACCATCTACACTCAGCCTTGGAGGAGCATTTTTCTCACATCACATCCAGGTACGCATGCTCATGTTCAAAATTATCAAATAATTGTTATATGTTCTTTATATTCAGATATTGTTCACGTCGGCTATTCAGTTTTAATGTGTGAAGGTACTTGGTCATCAAAAACCAGTGCAACCCCTTCAGGTATATGATCTCCACTGACATGTAATCATTCCCTCTAAATATTCATTACATCTCCTAGTACCAACCTCTGACATTCGCCTTTAGGGTCCCTACATCCGGCTCTATAGTATTGTCACCCTGTAGCACTCTCCCTCACATGAGTTTTCCCATTCATAGTACCCCTTGGCACTTTGACACTCATGCTGCTTTCACCTCCTAGGGATGGGAGTCCCGATAGTCTTACGCATTTCCGAGAATTATCCACATACTCCTTCTCATCATTTTTCTAGCTTTCCCAATGGACTCCCAGGTTATCTCATCATGGTTCTATTTTGACTGCGCCTCTATAGTATCATTAACCCTCCATTTCATCCACAATCAGTTTTCCCATCTGCAAATTTCCCTCCATTCATTTACCTCATACAAAAACCCACCCATGGGGCCCCCACCCTCCACCAGTTCTCCATGCAAATTGCACCCTCACAGGCCAAGCCATCTTGCATTGGGGCACCCATTTTTGTATCTGTACACTCATCCCAAAGTATTCTTTATTTATTTGGTAATTGTAAAAAGCCTTTGTTTCCAACATTTACTTAGCTTTTTGTTGTCACCGTTGACGTACTTATTTTTCTAGCAAATCAACCCATGTCACCTTTGGTTGGGGTATTCACTATCCTCTACTCATGTTTACATTGTCCATAAACCCTGAGTATCCCATAGTCCATGTACCCATGATCTTTGAGTTTGTTCACGTTGTCACGCCTCTGGCATAGTTTAACCCCATGTATAGTCGTCCCCCTGACACTAGATACAATTTTACGGTTGTTGCCAATCATCCTTTCAATATACCCCAAACCAAGGGCAGTCTTGAGTCTCACCGCATATTGACTTCATTCATGTTCCCCATCAGTTCCTGATCTTATCTCCATAGATTTCATGAATCCCTTTTCTTCTTGGAGTCACATCTCCCTTTATGTCAACACTAGCACAGTTTCCCAAAGGGCAACAATATCTTGACTCTCATTACCTTTACAATGAAAAGTCTCAGATGGCATGGAGAGAACCACCATTTCTCTCTGATGTCGTTGACCCCCATAAAATTCGACTCCAACACATTCTCATGTTATGGTGGGTCTTACTAAGTGACTATTGCAGTTGTTTTATACCAGCCGAAGACCTTTGAATTTGGTAGGCCATCAACGCTTGTTGGCCCTTGACCAAGTTTTGAGAGAACATTGGTCGTGTTTGACCACTTTTGGGACTTCAACAGGCTTGTCGAAGATGGAGCACCTAGGCGGAGCTGAGATCGCGAGATCTCACCCATTTTGCGGGCTTGTGGACCCAGCAAGGAGTTTACTAGGGTTTGTGCAATGGGTTAAGGGATGTCGACCCATGGCTTTACCCATGATTAGACCTTTTTGTAAATGTATAAATAAGTAGTAGCTAAGAAATATAGAGGGTCCATTGGCTTAGTGCATGACTAGTTGGCTTAGTGAAAGAATGTGTTAGGGCTTGCAGAGCTAAGTGCAAGTTTTTTGGTAAGTTGCTTTGTTCACAGACATTGTATGTAAGGCTCTGTGATAATAAGGAGTTGGCTTTGTGCCTTGACCTGGTTTTGGGAAGGAGGATCTGGTGCACAACACATAGATCTCTTGTCCTTTGCGAAGTTGGGCTCTGTGGATTTGTGCACAGGAGCAGATGGATGTAAGAAGCTTGAAGACTAAATAAATAAGAAGAATAAGTTGGTGGGTGTAGCCCCACACTGGGGTGAACCATGTATATCTTGTGTCTTGATATGCTTTGTGCGATGTGATTTATGTTATTTATCTACTAAGTGTTGTTGTTATAATTGTTATTACTGAAATTTCATCTACAAATGGTTATCGGAATCCAGCATCTTCAAACAATTATTAGTTCACCCATGGACCAAAAATGACCAAAAATGCATTTCCAAAAGGTCAAAAACTATACAACCAATTATAAAATAAACATGCGCTAAGGACATACAGGAAGTGTGCACACGTGCGCCAGTCGAAAATGCCGAAAAAGTGCACATACACCCGATGCGCGACTGTGGATGCAAAAAGCCACGCACACCTCAGAACGATGCATTTATGATATTGGTCGGCCTCCCACCCACTTCAGGTTCAGCTTCCAAGTTGATTTGACATCCAAATCTCAGCTGAATCTGGCTGGGTGGCTGGTCAAAGACCTAAAGGTGCCCTTAATATCCCCTTGTTCACACTAAAAGTTGGTTGAATAATACCTCAAAGTTATGCTATAAAAAGAGGCCATGGGTGCACTACATATTCAAGGAATTCATTTGTATTTTTATGCTGCCTATATTCTCTTGGAGGATCCTCTTTCCTTGTCAAGAGCATACAAGAATCATTTCATTTGAGCTATTCACATCACCTCTTGAGTGAATGACCTTGGGATTCTTTCACCATTTCTTTCAAGTTTGCTAGTTGTAAGAAGAGCTCAATCTTGGGGGTTCAAGAGCCCTCCCTTGGAGGAAGAGGGGACCCAAAGTCTCACTTTCTCTTGAGTGTTTTATTTCCACTGATACAATCCTTTCCATTGGTGGCATGAGTCTTGTTTGTTTCTTGTTCTAATGTCCCTATGCACTCTAGTTTAATTTTTGTTATTGTTATTAGCTTAGTATTTTGTTTATATTACATGCTTGATGTTTCTAACTCTTTCATTCACTGTTGTCTTGCCTAGCTAACCCAATTGGGCTTGTAAGCACCTCTATTTTGCTCATTTAGGTGACAAAAGAGGTGCAACAATAATGTATGTTGAATGCGTCTAATGTTGTTGCTTAGTGCTTAATGGTATAAAATATGAATGAATGCTAGATGTGAGTTAATGTTATGGGCTAAGTGATTATATGTGCTTGATCGTTATAGTCATTGCACTGATCTTTAATAAGGGTTTAATATGCGATGTGAATGAGACTCATGAATTAATGCATATTGTTGGCTAAGTGCTCTGTTAAGTATTGTAATCATAGATCTGTGTCCCATCTTGGTTGTAGACACATGAGTCCTGCAACCCCCCTGCCTCTACCTCAGGTGAGACTTCATCTGCTTCGCAGGTGTTTCTGAAAGGGCCAATAGTTAGGGTTTTGTTGGTGCATTGTTGAAGCATTGAACCCCAGGTCTTCCCCTGTGCCAACAAATGGTTTCGTTGTCAGGACATGAAACTGTGATTTCTAGGAACTGAATAAAAGAGAAAGCTCTATGCGTAGATTTGTTGTTGTAGTGCACAGTATTCTAATCGTCTTGCGAAGCTTTGTGCTAAGAAAAGAAACATGATTTTAAGAAAAGAGGTAAGATCTTAAAGTTTTGTGCTCTGGTAAAGGTAAGATAAGTGGAAATTTTTGCTTCGAAAGTATGAATCTAGGTATGTTTGATAGATTTTGTCCTAGTTTGAAAACTAGGGCACAGTTAGAAGAAAGAGTTGATCTGAATAAATTTTATAGAAATAGAGAAAGATATGTTATTCCTATGCATAGAAATAATTTTTGGACTAATAAGTGGATGCAGGAACCTAGAAAGAATTTTTGCATATTGGAGGTCCAGCACTATGATCCCAGTGCACATTACAAGAGAGGTTGGGGATCGTTTAAAAGAAAGAGAGGATTGACATTGTGTTATAACTGCAGAAGACCAAGACATCTTGCTAAGGAATGCCCTAGTATAGGTCCTATTTGTCTTTGTTGTAAAGCTATTGGTCATAAGGTTGAGGATTTCCTAAGAATGATTGCTAAAGTTGAAAATATGAACATGAGACAAGAAAACTATAAATAAGGTCAAGAGACTAAGGATAGGTTAGAGAATCATAAAGAGAATGAGTCAGAGACTATGTTAATACAGTTAAAAGAAGTAATGGATGATCACATAGATGTCAGTTTACCAGAGATCCTAAAAGAAAAATAGCGCATAGTTACAAGAATAGAAGACTTCAACATAGATTGTGTATTAGATGAAGAAACACATGTGAATATTATGCCAGAAAGCACTTGGGAAATTTTGATAAAGCCTGTTATGGTACCTTCATAAGGAAGGATAGGCTTGTTTAAAGGAAAAGTGATAACCTTGTGTGGAAGAGTTACTAATCTACCTATGATTTCTCATGAAACATCGACTGAAGAAGAATTTGAAGTCATTAAATTTGTTGAGAACAATGCCCCGTTTTCACTTTTGTTAGGAAAGACTTGGATTGAGAAAGATCATATCAAAAGGAAACTAGAGGAGGAATCTACAGAATAGAAAAAGAAAGAACTAAGGGACCTCATAGCCAAAAAAATTGAGCAACTAATAGAAGAACAAGAGGATAAGTCAAAGCAACAGAACGCAAGAGAATTAGCTATTGAAGTTGAAAGAATGAAGGAAGACTTGAACGACCTATCCATGCAAGAAAGAAGAATACCCACCCTGGAGTTAATAAGAGAAGAGGTATTACCTTTGAACCATTTGAAATACCATCTTGCATGATAGAAGCTAGTGGGTTTTCTCCAACATGATGCCTAAAGGCTGGAGACCTGCCCCGTAAGCGTTGTTTCCTCCAGTGACTTTTCTTCTACCCTCGTTTAGGCATCTGGTTACTAATGGGAACATTTTCCTTAGACAAAGGAAAGGAAGGTTCAAGTGCATGATCCAAATTGAGACTCAATTGGAATGGAGGGAGGTATGTTTCATGTTTAACGAGCTTGACAGAGACAATTAACTATGCTCGTCGAGACCAGGTACTACCAAAGGATCAGATGATTCTAGGGATTGTGGCACCTGAGTCAAAATCATATTTAACATGGCAAACTGCAGGATGGCAAGAGAAGGTAATGAAAAAACACTTATGAATGAGGAATCCATAAGAAGACCTACCCATACACTCTTAAGACTAGATTTTCCTAGAAAAGGGACATCATTCATCGCAGCATTGTGGAGATCTAGAGTTATATAGTCCAGTTGGTCAACAGTGATAGTTTTTCCTTGATGGGGAAATCATAAAACATGAAACATTGTATATTCGATGACATTTATCATGTATAACCAACTACAACCAAGTAAAAAATTGTAATCCAGGGGTGATTCAACTACTTCCATATCCATTGAAATAGTTTTACCCTTCAATGTCACAGCGAAATATTTCAAGAGTCTGTGAGGTTGGAAACCACGTCCATCAAATGCTTTCAAGGTGGTCAGAGATGGGGTGAGTTTAGGAGAACATAGGGCTCTCCAACAAGGCAAAGACATGACACGGGTGAAGGTTCCCTCATCCAAAACAGTGTGATGGATGTTCTTTCCACCAACCAAAATTTGAATTTGGAATGGTAAGTGGTGGGAGAGTCTCTCCTTAGTGTAATCCATATTAAAGGTGATCAAATTTGACTCCTTTGGATCCATAGATCCAATGGCTGACACCAGGTTTCTACGTTGACTTGGACAGTTCTGTAGAACTTCAAGGGATGACATAGCACAAGGTGCATGTGCCAAATATTCAACGATGTTGTAGTTTTGGGAAGCACGGGCATTTAGATTAAATGTTTCCTTTTGAATTATGCTCTTGGGTGGGCGCAAAATTGTGTCAAAGGTTGGCTTCTCAATATGAAGAGGATTGGAATATGGAGGAGGAGTGGATGTGGAGGGTTGATCAACAACCTTTCCCTTATTCTACTCACATGGAGGAGTGTCATAAGTGTTTTCTCGAGTTGTCACATTAACTGCTTTAAACATGTACACCTCATAGGCACTTGTGGGAGCATCCCCATGGTGGGAATGACCTGTGTTTCCCCCTTGCAGAGGGGTAGGATTTTATGAAACCAAATGTTGTTGTTGAACCAGTTGGGAGAAACCCTTCAGAAATTTAGAAATTGCCTCACGATTACGGAAGTCTTTTTTGTAGTGGTCTTCATCATATATCATACAAGGAACCTTAGGATTCCTATTAGATTGAGTATCAACAGTCTTAGGATTATCCTGCTCTTTAGAATATTTCTTGGATTTACCCTTGTTTTTATTCTTACCTCCTGGTTATTGAGATGTAGTGGATTGGACCACATTCACCTCGGAGGTTTGAGCAGGAGCAGAAGTAGTTTTGGTGTTTGAAACAGAACTTGGTTCCGGAGTAGGTTTTGTTATATCATTCGACGAATGAGGAGCGTTAGGGATCAGATCATAAAGTGTGTCGAACTGGGAGTAGACCAATTCCAAATAATGTGCACACTTGATATCCTTCTCCTCACTAACAAGGTTTCCCATAACAACATCATGGACAATGGGAGGTAAGAGAAAATTTGTAAACCAATACACTAGGAGTTGGTCCGGAATGGGAGATTTAATCAATTGTCTTTGTCATCTCCACTCATGAATATGATCAGATATGTGGGTGGAAGAGGATTGTTGGAGTGAGGTAAAAAACTATGTGTTAGTCTCATACCATATAGGTAATTAAAAATGTGTCAAGAAAACCATGGAAAGAGAATTAAAGTCGACAAAGGAGTTACGTGGCAACTCAATATACCATTTCATTGCAGCACCCGTAAGTGTTCTCTGAAAAAGTCTAAGACTGATGGAATTGTCCATCAAAGAGTTGGAAGAACACCATAAATGGAAATTCATAACATGATTGTTAGGATCTTCCCTAGGTTTTTCATCGAATTTTGGGATGTCAGACGATAATTTGGAAGGGATGGTGGGCCAAAACGGAGCATGTTGGATGGGATTGTTTAGTGAAATGCAGAAAATCTGGTAGATCTAACATAGCCAAGAATGGAATATATTGGTCGGCATGTGGATATTGGTGGTAATCATATGGAATAGGAACACTAGAAAGATCGTATCCAGGTTGCGGAAAGATGGAAAAGCTAGATGGTCCTCCCATATATGGTGGTTTCTCTGGTGGTCCGCCCATGTAAGGTGGTTGTCCTAATTTTCCACTCATGTACTATGATGGACTTCCTATGTACTAAAATTAACCTGATGTTCCCCTCATGTAAGGTGGTTGAAAGAAATTTTGTGTCAGAATCATGGGGTTTATGAATTGAAAGGGAACATTTTATTGTGGAAGAATACATGTCGGGTTGGGTTGACCCCACAAAGGGTTAGCAGTTCCTAGAAATGGATGTATAGGATATATGCCAGTGGTGGTAGGGATAGAAGGACTAGCAGGAGTAGAGTGCCCCCTGGTAGGTTGAGATTGTGATTATGTAGGTTCCACCCTGTAAAACATTTCCCTACAACTGAAGGTTTCCCCCCACCTGAAGGTTGGCCTCCCATTGAATATTGACCTCCAATGTAGGGTGTACTAATCTATGATGGTCGAGATGGAGGTTGAGTATCTTGTGGAACTGTGGTTGTATGAATGAGTTGATTTTTGGCCATCTGATCGATAGGACGACCAAGTAAAGAACTTAGTGTGTGCATGTGTGGAAATAGTGAAGTAGGAATGCTACCTGACCTATGTGAAAATGAAGATGTATGTGCAAGTGGTTGATTCAAGATTACCTGGGTCACTAACGTTTATGGTAAAGAAGAATCACCAACAATATCAACTACATAAGTTGTGTAAAATGATAAATTCCCAAGTCCTTAAGAAAAACCAAAAGATGACGGGCTCACGCTAAAAAATGATATAGCGGTTGAACTGGGCGGTAACCTATAAGAAGAAAAAGCATCAACATATCTCGTGGATGGTGGATCAGTGTCTTTTGTGAGTGGTGGGCCAAGTGGATCAGTAAAAGTAGTATTTGTGTAAGATGCAATGCTTTCTATGAAGGTTGTGATTGGTTCTTCTACGTGATGATCACTTCCAGGAGCTATGCTCCCAACCTCAGAAGTTGGATCCTAGATCATTCCTTCATAAGAAACATTGGGTTGAGGTTCTAGAACTTCAGGTTCCATACCTTGTATACTCTAAAATATTCGATCCTAAAGTCGACTACAAAACTGAAAGAAACACACCCCTAAGAAAACTAAAAGCAATCAGCCAAGAAACAATAAGTTCAAGGATCTTTCGAAGATAATATGTCAAGCCATTGGAAAATAAATGAGAATCAGGTACCTGGACCTCCACATGACATCCCTTCTCAGTGCAAGCAATCCTCTCTTTCGTGGGATCACCCTCCAAGGGTACTGAGAGTGTGATATGATGTATGCCACAAGTATCATGGGAATCCCCCCACAGTCACCTTTGTAGATACCTGGGAAAGGTTACTAAGGCTACCAATTCACATTCAGCCTCCGAACATGTATAGTTGAAAATCAAGACTGAATGTATGGGAAGGATATCAAAGTCTGAAGCTCTTCAAGAGAACTGGAGACAATTGGATCGGTAAGACTCTTGAGGACCCTGAATGGATTTGGAATTCATGAAGCACCGAGACCAAATGAAACGAGTGGTTTCTCAAGAAAAAACCCCAATATACACTCTATCTGCTACAATTGGTCAATATTTGGAGGGGAAATCTATGTTTCGCTTCTGCATGAAACCTTGTTTTTAGCCCTTGTGTGAGAGGGGGTTCTCAACTATGCTTATACAAAAGTTGGATTTGTACACTCGCTAGTGTTCTATAGTCTGTTTAGTATTCTTGGACGATTTACTCACTTTCCCTAGTCCAAAGACCCTAATCATGTACTATTGTTATTGTGCTAAAACCAAAAAATGCTCTAGTTGATTTTATTAGCGTGTAGTTGATTTTAATGAATTTTTACTGAAAGGGCCCATGGAGATGAAACTGATGATGTGTGAGAGACTTGACTCCAATAGAATGCAAAATAATGGGATACAGTTTGTTCTTTTCGATGAATTCTATGTATGATAAGAAGAAGAGTTATATTCTTCTTACCACAAGCAAGAACTCAAATCTATGCAACTTTCAATTTCAAGGATCAATATGATGCCAAATTACCAAGAAAACATGTCCAAAAACCAAAATGCGGATGCAAAACTATCTCTTTTTCCAAACGTGTACCAAAAAAAGTTCCTAAGGAATGCAACAAAACTTCTTTGTTTGATAATGTATGCAAGGAGATATGCAGACTTTTTTTCTTCTTAACTTTCAAGAGAAATGAAAGAGGTATGTGTTCGAAACAAAGAAATATGAGGAAAAAAAAGAATCAAACAAAGTTCACTCAAAAAGGTGATAACTGAAAGACAACAAGTGTGAGACAACTTTATCAATCAAGAACTCAAAGATGAAAAGGAGAAAAAATTCAAACACTCATGAAAACCCTCAAAACATGAGCAGCAAGAAATAGGGTTGCAGTGAACAAAAGAGTCCTAATCATCCAGAAAAGTGAGATGTTTCAATGAAGACGAAAGGGTTCACAACCAATCAACCAATGCAAACTGTTAGAACATAAATGAAATTTTTGAATAAAAATCAATTTTGTCAAAATTCCTTTTTGTTTTACTCTTTTCAAAATAAAAATTTTAAACTTAGGAATATCATTTCATAGACTAAAAGACATTTTCATTACATCTTGACAGGGCGGATCGAGTATCAACCGTTAAAATTTGATAGTCATCTAGATCGATAGCTCTTGCAACTTCAGACTTCCAGAAGATCAAATAAAGAACAAATTCAAAAAGTGTCAGAGCATCGAAGTGTCGGAATGACCGAAATGATAAAGCGCCAAATATTAATGGGTAAAACATTTTTTAGTAGGCGTAATTAAAATTAAATAATTTCTCCGCGAATTCAGCCTTTGGGGAAACTCTATACACCACTAATGCAAACTCACAAAGTCCCAAAGATCTGGAGTCCTAGAGTTTCGAAGCACTTAAAATTAAAGTGACCATAAGTTGTGATCAATTAAAATGAAACAATAAATTAAAGGATGGTTAATTGCTTTGTAAATTCGGCCTTCGGGATATATCTATCATTCCTCATTCAAAACTCTTGAATGTCAAACTACCGAAATAGCTTATCCTCATTAATTGTGATCATTAAAGGTGTATTCAACGTGGCTAAGGTAAAATATTGGAAAATCTTACGATCGTCAGGCAATAAATTTGACAGATTTGGCATGATTACCCTGTCAATGGATTAAATGAAAAGATAATTAGTGTTTAACATTTTTTTTAATAAAGGAATTTTTAACTTCATAGCATTTTTCCATTAGCATCCAGAAATTTTGATTTAGTAGTTTGGACTCACAAATTTTTACTTCTCATGGGAGGGCTAACATTGATATTTGGAAATCATGGCACCGCGTAAACTAGGAAAGAAGCAAGATCCATTTGCAGAGGAGTTGAACCCAAATTTAGGCATTATTTCAAATACTACTTCTCGACTAACGAATGCCATTAAATCATGGAAGCAAGTTTATGATATTTTAGAGAAGGAAAATTCCCTATATTCAGATGATTCAAGCAGAGGAGAAGATGAGTCAATTGCAAGCAAGCTAAGACATGTGTCTAAGTCAGAACTTCACAAAGTTGCATCTCAACTGAAACGGATGCCATATACTGATATGATAAGTTAGGCCTTAGAGCATGTGGATATCCCCACCAGAACCATCTACAGTCATCAGAAGACCATTGTCGGTTCATTCTGACCCGAGGAAATTTAAGTAATGTATAAATTAACTCACAACATCAAATATACTTACAATGCATCATTTATAATGAAGTTTGAGGATAATTGTTCATGATTTAGTGAAAACGTGGTGGGGAAATGAAAATAAATTCAAAACTGATAGCCATGGTATATACTCTATAGCTTCTTGTGATGCCCATATTTTGTATACTTCCATGATGCTTTGTATAATGTTCAAAAAGAAAAATCCTATGCGTTTTACTATAGAGTGGGTTCCTATAATTCATGAAGTTGTAGAGGGTTATACTTTTGAATAGGGAAAAATGTTGTCTGGTAACCTAGCTAAAAAAAAAGGGATTACAGAAATCAGAAGTCTAAAGGATAACATGCTCCCTTCTACATGTTTTCATATATTATGGATGCAATTTTTTTCAAAACCCCATTTCCTCTTATGAATTGGAGTTGGACTTTGACTATCACCTAGCCTATACATTTCTATCATTCTAAATTATGGGAGGAAAATGAAAAGGATTATTTTTATGAGATTTGTCTCAATGTGGTCATTCAAATCCATGAAAGTATCTATGGTCAACCTCCTCCCAAAATTTCAGAACAAATTATTGGAAATATGGGTGTTATTGTAGATTGGTACATTGAGGAAAGTTTTTCTTACATCAGATTTTTCGATTGTTTCACATCTCCACATGATCTTCCTAGATTTCTACCAAACATAATTGTTTGTAGAGAATTAACCTATCAGACAGTTTCAACCAGCATTACCAAAGAACTGAAGGCTACATAGAAAAGAGTTTGGTCATCCTTTCCTATACAGGTTGGTATATTCTCATTATTAGAATTTGGACATGCTAAGGTAGAGGCTTTCACCTTAGATGATATTAAGTTGGTTGACATTGAATTCAAGAAGCATGATCCACATAGGGTGGTATAAAATCATTTGGTTCAATTTAACATGAAGATATACATCCATGAAGATTCACCTTATAACAAGGTTTTCAGAGGAATTGAATCATATGAGGAGGTCATATCTAGATTTCAAAGTCTTCCTCAGGAACAACAGTCAGGTTTTTTCATCTTTCAAAAGCATAAAAGGAACAATTTACCTAAAATCTTGCAAGAAAAACAAAGGCTTAATCCAACTTCATGGGTGGCACAATCATCAAATCTCAAGCAACATGACTTTCCTAAGGACAAAACTAAAGAAGTGGAAAGGACACCAAAAACATTGTCCAAGGATGCAATAATTACAAGAATATCCATACTAGGTAAAAGTGATCAAGAATTATTAGCATTATTCGAAGATTTTATGAAACATGGGCATAATTTTCCTCTATTATTGTCAAACACCAAAACTCCTATGAAAGATGTCACAAATCAAGGGGAATCTGCTACACTTATTTCTCCCATACCATCTTTGACTCCCCTAGTAACAAGTCATGATTTACCTTGTTCATAGCTTATCAATATAGATGACCTGACACCTATTGAACCTGAAGATATTCCTTCATCAGATTTATTTTTCAAAAAGAAAAGGAAGGTAATCATACGAAGAAAATCTCTATAGAAAGAGGAAGGAATTACAAAAAAAGAAAGAATGATATATGATGGACAGGGACACAGTGACCCTGAATTCGCAAAAGAGGTAGAAAATTCATTGGGAGCATTTGAAACTGCTAACTTATGGTCAATGGATAATTTGAGAAAAACTTGACCAAAATAATCTTTTGATTGAACAATTGCATAATGATATGAAACAGATGGAAGTTACTTCCAGAGAAAGAATGAATTCTAATATAAGCCAAGTCAGACAGGGTTTTGAGCAGTAGATTAAACAATTAGAGGATAAATTGAAATTAAGTTTTCAAAATCATCACTTGAGTAATAACATGGTCTCCTAGCAAGATACATTAATAAATCAATTGCAATCTCGGATAACCACAATCAAGGGAACATTAATTGACATTTATGCCTTCAAGAAACAAGCATCAGAGGTAAATGAGAGGTTGTAGATTGTCCAGCAGAATTTGTATGAAAGTTTGGATGCCATCCAAAAACATTATCAGGTAATCAATAATTCTTTGCATATTATTGATGACAAAGAGAAGGAATCTTATATGGCCATATCCAAATTTCAAGAATTTATAGTGTGGAGGTAAAATCTCAATGTACCAGGACTTGCCCCTTTTTCATAATTTGAGCAGATAAGAGGAGAAATGGATTTAAAGACCTAGGAAAACAATCTTGAAGAAAGTAAAAGGTTAGATAAAGAGGAAAAGGATGCTTGTCTTGATGCTCTTTTAGTTGTAGATCTAGAAATGGAAGAAATTTATGTCAGTGGTATTCATTCTACACTTGGGAAAGTCGAGATTGAAAAGAATAGAGAATATCTGAAGAAAATCAAAGAGAGGGTACAAAATGCTATACTATATGTCAATCATGTTGATTTGAAAATCTTAAATGATCTTCTAGTGAAACCAAGTTTACAACATCAGATCACTCAACAGGAAGTATTTCAAATTCAAACAAATCTACCATTGGTGCATAAAATGGCTTTTTCATTTGAATTAAATGCAAATATTGAACCCTCCAAGTTTGTTATCGCATTATTAGATTTTTGTGTGCAATTCAAGGATCAGCAAAATCCAAGTGCATCCACGAGAAAATAGAGGATGAATGAATCGCCAGCAAGCAAAAGAAATCCTAGAAGATGTTCAAAATATTTGTAATATCTTTTTAGTTTAGATTGTATTCTATTTTGAGAGATAATAATGTGGAAAATCTAACCGCTTTTGGTTAAGATGATTTTTGTATAAATAAGCAGATTAGAGATGTATTTGAGGCTTCTTCTAGGCAAATGTAAAAGAGAACCTTCTTAATACTTGTTGGCCCTTGGTTATGGAAGCAAGCAAAGATCAAGGAAGAAAAGGAAAAATGTGAACTTCGCGGAAGACACGGTGACTGTTACTAGGTCAAAGTGAGAAAAAGAGAAGAAAAGACAGATCAAAGTTCGAGAAGGAAATTCGTTGGACGAGGAGATTGAGGATGACAGATCAGCAATGAGGAAGGATCATGGACAACTCAGCAAGAGGAAAAATCCATCGTTGGATGCTTTGGAGCACCGCACAAGAAGGAAGGAAAGATTGGTTGGCTAGCGAAGCCCTGAAAATGCGGGTCAAGTTGACCTAGGGTTTTAGACACCTAGGGTTTTGGTATCTAGGGTTTTGACACTTAGGATTCGGCCTAAAGATGCCAGCGATCTATTGTAATGTATAAATAAAGGTCAAGAGGACCTGGGTTGGGTTGGTAAGATGATTTTTGGTATTGTGATTGTTATTATTGAGTAAGTACTACTATGAGAGAGAGAAGTGCTAAGTGTGAGAGCCTTCTGGTATTGTAAGGTCTCCAGCTGGGTGTGGAGATCAAGCCCTACATCTCGGTGCATAGGAAGGGGAGAGGAAGAGAAGAGAAGAGAGAAGATATGCTAGATAAGAGAACAAACAAGAACTGTATGCTATATCTTAATACATTATAAAGCACAGTTTTGTGGACGTATCCCTAGAGAGAGGGTGAACCACATATATCTTATGTCGTGTGTGTGATTGATGCTTTGTTCTTTGTAATTGATATATTGTTATTGCATTGTTGTGTTAGATCAGATATATAGTTGTGTGATGTAGATATAAGTTGATAAGTGATATATGCATGTTGTATTGTTCTAGTATTAGATCCACTTGATATTTCCCTTGGTTGTAGACATCTTTGTCCTGCAACCCCCCCATAGCTACTTCGGGTGAGACTGCATTTTCTTCGCAAGTGTAGTCAAAAGGGCCAGTAGTTAGGGCTTGGTTGTGCGCTCTTTGAGATGAACCTTGGTTCTGCCCCTGTGCCAACAAATGGTTCTGTTGTCGAGACAAGAATATTCTTGAGGGAATGTCAAGGTGGTTTCCATCAAAAATAGAGATTCAAAGTGGATAGAGGATCAAGAAAAGGACTTCGTTGAAGCCCAGAATAAGAACCCTAATCTTAGTACAGAGGATTGGTTAGGAAGATATATTTTTACTGATATACACGAGATATTCTTTGGAGGAATCCATCAGGAGCTATATGAGTGGGTAGCCAGGTTAGCAGATACCCAGTTTGAGATCAGATCTAGACCTCTTGTAGTTTGGATGTCGATGTTGATCAAGAAGGTCAAGAGAGTTGATAATGTCGTGTCAAGAGCAATAGATCACTGGTTTGATAGCACCATTAGAGGGTACATCACCAAGTTTTTTGTTGACAGAGTAGAATCATATAGCCAAGAAGAGAGATATTTCTTCAAGGGACCCAGAGGAAAATTTTTACATTTTTTGAAGTTGAGGATCAAGATGCTATTGCATGAGAATAACATCTTGAAGATACAGTAGATTGGTCGGATTCGAAAAGGCTAATGTTCAGGAATTCGGACAACGACAACGACACAGAGGTTGGCCATACACGCAGTGGGAGAGCGTTTAGAGAGGTTCATCTTGCAAACCTGTTCAAGAAGAACTACAGGGAAGAGGGTTTCTACAATGGGGAAGAGGCAGATTTGACAAACGAAGAGCATTCAGAACCTGCTAGGGAAAAGGAAGGGAAAGTTGAAGAATCTCGTCGGGTAGAGCCAAAAACTTTAGAGACTGTGCAGACTGTTGAAGTAAGTATTATTATCCCTCTTGTTCATTCAGTAGCATTAAGCAATCAAAGTAATCCAAGTCACCAGATCATTCAGAGCACTGTCACTAGTAGTCCACCACATACTCAGACAAGAAACCTAGGAAGATCTATGGAAAATGAGATGAGGCTCCCTATATTTAGGGGAGATGGATATGAAGATCTTGATCAACACTTGTTCCTATGTGAAGTCATATGGAATATTAAAAATGACGTCGATGAAGATATTAAAAGAATCCATTTTAGTACTACCCTTCGAGATCGCGCACTGAGTTGGTACATGAAGCTTGTCCAAGGACTTGCACAACCTAAGCCACTAAATGAGATCAAGAATGTGTTGATTGCAGAGTTCAAGAAACCCAAATCAGAGTCACAACGTATTACAAAGCCGAAAGAGATCAAGCAGAAGGTAGTTGAACCTGTCTAGGAATTCGATCAGAGATTTAAGACCTTAATAGGCTGATTGACTTTTCAGATCCTAGATGAACAGAACAAAGAGTGGTTCATTGTTGCCCTCTTACCACATATCAGAGTCCCTCTGATGCAACAGAAGATTTTTTCACAGGCTAAGGCACTGGAGATTGCCATGAAGTTAGAATCATCCCCTATGGGAGAATCCATCTCTGGTAAGAGTCATATCTTGAGTCAGTTAACTAGTTTGTCTCTACAGGTCGAAGATATGAAGAAAGACAAGGGAAAATATAAAAGAGAATAAATTTGGTGTGTCAGATGCAAATCAGAAGGCCATGACAAGGACCATTGCCCCATATTTCATGAATACTTGGCCTCTAGAGTTATGATCCCTTTGAAGCAAGTCACCTTACCTTGGTGCAAATTATGTCGAAATAGACATCGCCCTGGTGAGTGATATTACATGAAAAAATATGTTTGGACACCCACAAATTTGTATTGCACGTTCTGTAAGTCTATGGGCCATGATGATAGGAATTGTAGGGCATATGATCTCATGCATGAAAGGTCAAGAGACATATACAAAATTCAAGGCGAAGTTCAGTAAGAAGGAAACACTACACAGTATAACTCCCCTAGGAGAGGAAACTTCAATCCTCACGGTGGATTCAGAGGATGAGGATGAGGAGGAGGTATGGTTCGAGGCTGAGGACATATCATTTGTTACAATTGCATACAACCAGGACACTTAGCAAGGGACTATCAGAACCCTTACACTACTTGCAACTACTACAGCTCATTTGAACATGTTATAGAAGATTGTCCTATGTTGTTGGCTAAGCTTTAGGAGAGACAAGGACCTCAACAGAACCCACAAGTGCAACTGATATATGTTGGACCTCATGGAGAAGACCCTAGAGTCGTTGTTATCACTAGAGGAGCCGTTGCTACAGGAGAAGACAGACTGGCCCAAGGAAAGACTACAGAAGACTCAGGAGTCAAGAAAGTTGCAGAGAAGACCCAAACTTTTGATGCAAAGAGGGAAAGACAAGTATTTGAGGAGGTGAGAAAAGAGTTCAAAGGAGATCAAGGCTCTTCATCAAAGACACGAATAGAACTAAGAGAATATGGAATGACTCAGGCATTTGATAAGTCTGCTTCACCAACAGAAGGAAAAGAGGTAAGCAAGCTCATGGAATTTTTATATACTTGTATTAAGTTGATTCAAGATGAGAATGTTGTACAAGAACTACAAAATTTAATTAGAAAGTATGAGCTAGGAAATATAGACCCCTTACTGAATAGGGCAGTACACCAAATCACTAGAAAGAGAAGGACAAATAAGGAGTTGCATTTGAATACTCAAATAGGAGAGTATGATATAGACTATGTGGTCCTCGACTTAGGGTTAGAGGTCAATGTCATGACGAAGCAAACCTGGGCACTGATGGGAAAACCGAAGTTGATCTATTCCCCTATCAAGCTTAGGATGGCTAATCAGCAAGTTGTAAGCCCCTTTGGACGATTGGAACATTTTTACACATTATTTTCGTCACCCTTATGATCAATAATGATGTAAACCTATATGTTTCCTTCAAAGGGGTCATTGGCCTGAATTCCTGAAGAAAGAAGGGAGAAGAACTTTCCCTAAGAGAAGAATTTGTATTTTCCTTTGTAAAAAACCCTGTTAAAGAGGATTTCTGCAGGTTGATCTATACACAGAGTGCGGTAATGCCTATTTTCTGCAAGCTACACTATAGCTAGGGTGAGGAAATGCTTGGTTTCCACAAGCTGCACTATAGCTAGGGTGAGGAAATTCCTGATTTTTGCAGGCTGCACTATAGCTAGGCTGTGAAGTTTCCACAGGTTGCTCTATAGCTAGGGTACGGTGACCTTTGTACATGGGAAAAACGAGCATCTTCCCGATGCTTCTATAAGGAGAATCTTCTATGGTGAGGTGGCTTCTGAATGGTTTGGATCTTACTCACTTTTATGATTTAGTGGGATCATCCTAACCAACTCACCTTATCCTCTTCAGCTTATAAAAGGAGAGGAGCTCTCATGGAAAAAGTTATCTTTGGAGATTGGCTTGAGTTAGAGGTTGTTTTGGCTTGATATTGTTAGCTTGGTCAGAGTGGTTTTAATCTTGGCTTTGTTAAGATAGATTGTGAGTAGCTATCAAATCCATGGTATCAGAATCCTTGGAGCAAGAAGTGTGTGGGAAACAAGGAATTGTTGGAAGGAATCTTACGACATAAAGGTATCCGGTTGTAATCTCTCTTCCTATTATTTAATATAATACAGTGGCATGCTTATTTCCCATAGAATTATCTTTATTTTATTTCATAATTCCTTGATCATATGCATAGGTTGTCATTGAATATACTTCTACTACTTTCACTTTGGTTGGTTTGTGTCTCACTGCAGGATCAGTATCACAAGAGCACTAGAGCAAAACAGGAACAACAAAGACATAAGGAAGCGGCACTTAAAGGTATGTCTCTCGTCTTTTGTTTGGTAGTAAATTCGATGATTAGATCCTATGGAAAGTGCCATATCCCGTCTTGTTTTGTTCTATATCTAGGTGGATCTAGGGGGATTGATTTGTGTCTGCACTTAACAATTAACCTGATAACAAAATTGGAGACTCCACTGGGGAACAAATTGTTTTCCTAGCTTGCCTTCCTTTTTTTCTTTAATTGCTTGGATTCTATTTTCTGAGTCACTGGGAGATCTAGTATGACTCTCTGACTGATTAAACCACACTAGAAAAACCTTCTTATTTTTTATTTTTTCATTTTTACTTTGATTTTTACGCCCTACTTTGAGGGACAGTGTGGCGATATTTGATTTCCGCACCCTACCGTTTGACACAATGCGAAGTTTTTACACTTTATTTGTTGTCTAGCCTACGATGACCCGAGATCGCCACACTGCGTTAGTCTTATAGCCTACAGAAATTGATTTTTGTTAGTTTTGTCTTGCCGAGATCTATGATATAGGTTCTAGATGAATTTTTGGGTTTGATTATAGTTTGTTTACAGTCTTCTTGACTTTGTGTCTAGGTTGGAAAATCCTCTTGTCTCCCGATCATACTCCTTTATAAGATTACAAGTTGGTATGTGATCCACATATTTGAGTCAATGTTTCCAAGACAGTTGTCGTGTCGTTAATATGTTCAAAGAGAATTTCAACCCGAAAATCCTTCTATTGCGTCGGCCATTTCTGCAGTCCTTAAGCCTTCTATTGCATCAGCCATCCCTGAGTCAGTCTTGAATCATTTGTTACTCTAATATACTTTGAATCTTCTTACCCTTTTCGTGTCATTGATGAGGGATACATTAAGGCCCTCCTGCGATGAGTCTTTTCCTATCGACTTTAGCTCATTATCCAGGAATTAGAATTAGAAACTAATCGGTACCTTGGAACTTGCATGCCTCAATGGCAGGTTTCCTCACTTTCAAAAATGGGTTTTCTTTATTGACCCTTGATCGAGAGATTTCACTAAGTGTTCAAATTCAGCTCATTAATTCGCATTCGTTGGATTGTACTAGTGTTCCTTGGGAGTCAACAAGTTAGTCGCCAATTTTGTTATTGGGCTAAACATTAAGTGCGGACACAAATCAATCCCCCTAGATCCACCCAGATATAGAACAAAATGAGACAGGACATGGCACTTTCCCTAGGCTCTAATCATCGAATTTACTACCAAACAAAAGATGAGAGACATACCTTTAAGTGTCACTTCCTTATGTCTTTGTTGTTCATGTTTTGCTTCGGTGATCTTGTGATATTGATCCTGTAGTGAGACACAAACCAACCAAAGTGAAAGCAGTAGAAGTATATTCAATGACAACCTATGCATATGATCAAGGAATTATGCAATAAAATAAAGATAATTCTATGGGAAAGAAGCATGCCACTATATTATATTAAATAATAGGAAGAGAGATTACAACCGAATACCTTTATGTCATAAGGTTCCTTCCAACAGTTCCTTTCTTTCCACACACTTCTTGCTCCAAGGATTATGATACCATGGATCTAATAGCTACTCACAATCTATCTTAACAAATCCAAGCTTGAAACCACTCTAACCAAGCTAACAATATCAAGCCAAAACAACCTCTAACTCAAGACAATCTCCAAAGATAAATTTTTCCATGAGAGATTATCTCCTTTTATAAGATGAAGAGGATAAGGTGAGGAGGTTAGAATGATCCCACTAAATCATGAAAGTGAGTAACATCCAAACCATGTCCTGTCTCGTTTTTTTCTATATCTAGGTGGATCTAGGGGGATTGATTTGTGTCTGCACTTAACGATTAGCCTGATAACAGTAAAAACTAAATATACTCCAATGCAACCTGAATCTGTGAGAAAAGATTCAGGGTATTCATCTTCACCACTCTATAGTACGAATCTAACCATGTGAATACATGTGATGAAGTCGAACATGGTAGAAACCACTTGATTACCGGTCATTAGTGAATATCGTTAACAAGTGCGATGGAAATCACCATTAATGTCAATGACTCCCAAGGTATGCTAGTAAAATCCAACGAATGTGAATTAATGATCTAAAGTTGAACACTCAGTGAAATCTCCCGGTCAAGGGTCAATAATGAAAACCCATTGTCAAAAGTGAGGAAACCTGCCATTGAGGCATGCAAGTTCCAAGGTACCAATTAGTTTCTAAGTCTAATTCTTGGATAATGATCTGAAGTCGACAGGAAAAGACTCATCACGGGAGGGCCTTAATGTATCCCTCATCAATGACATGAAACGGGTAACAAGATTTGAAGTAGATCAGAGTAACAAATGATTGAGGATTGACTTAGGGATGGCCAACGAAATAGAAGGCTTAAGGACTGTAGAAATGGCCAACGCAATAGAAGGATTTCCGGGTTGAAATTTTCTTTGAACATATTAACGGCACGATAACTATCTTGGAAACACTGACTCAAAAATGTGGATCATAGACCAACTTGTAATCTTATAAAGGAGTATGATCGGGAGACAAGCGGATTTTCCAACCTAGACACAAAGTAAGTAGACAAGCGCTTTCCCTGGGTTTTAATCATCGAATTTACTACCAAACAAAAGACGAGAGACGTACCTTTAATTGTCACTTCCTTATGTCTTTGTTGTTCCTGTTTTGCTTCAGTGCTCTTGTGATACTGATCCTCCAGTGAGACACAAACCAACCAAAGTAAAAGCAGTAGAAGTATATTCAATGACAACCTATTCATATGATCAAGGAATTATGCAATAAAATAAAGATAATTCTATGTGAAATAAGTATGCCACTGTATTATATTAAATAATAGGAAGAGAGATTACAACCAGATGCCTTTATGTCAT
This sequence comes from Picea engelmannii, assembly GCA_009831015.1. Classification (NCBI taxonomy): domain Eukaryota; kingdom Viridiplantae; phylum Streptophyta; class Pinopsida; order Pinales; family Pinaceae; genus Picea; species Picea engelmannii. Next base: position 104,261 of record ML786458.1, on the reverse strand, counting down.
AAGGTTCCTTCCAATAGTTCCTTGCTTCCCACACACTTCTTTCTCCAAGGATTCTGATACCATGGATCTAATAGCTACTCACAATCTATCTTAACAAAGCCAAGCTTAAAACCACTCTGACCAAGATAACAATCTCAAGCCAAAACAACCTCTAACTCAAGCCAATCTCCAAAGCTAACTTTTTCCATGAGAGCTCCTCTCCTTTTATAAGATGAAGAGGATAAGGTGAGGAGGTTAGGATGATCCCACTAAATCATGAAAGCGAGTAAGCTCCAAACCATGTCCTGTCTCATTTTGTTCTATATCTAGATGGATCTAGGGGGATTGATTTGTGTCCGCACTTAACGAGTAGCCTGTTAACAGTACAAACTGAATATACTCCAACGCAACCTGAATTTGTGAGAAATGATTCAAGGTCTTCATCTCCACCACTCTATAGTATGAATCTAACCATGTGAATACATGTGATAAAGTCGAACATGGTAGAAACCACTTGATTACCAGTCATTAGTGAATACCGTGAACAAGTACGATGGAAATCACCATTAATGTCAATGACTCCCAAGGTACATGAGTACAAACCAACGAATGTGAATTAATGAGATGAAGTCAAACACTCGGTGAAATTTCCTGATCAAGGTTCAATAATGAAAACTCATTGTCGAAAGCGAGGAAAATCACCATTAATGTCAATGAATCTCATTAAATCATCAAAGAGAGTAGGATATAACTCAAGCCAATCTCCAAAGATAACAGTACAAACTAAATATACTCCAACGCAACCTGAATCTGTGAGAAAAGATTCAGGGTCTTCATCTCCACCACTCTATAGTACGAATCTAACCATGTGAATACATGTGCTAAAGTCAAACATGGTAGAAACAACTTGATTACCATTAATGTCAATGATTCCTGCTAAATCATCAAAGCGAGTAATATCTAAGTCAAGCCAATCTCCAAAGATATCAGTACAAACTGAATATACTCCAACGCAACCTAAATCTGTAAGAAAAGATTCAGGATATTCATCTCTACCACTCTATAGTACAAATCTAACCATGTGAATACAGTGTGTACTATTGCATAGATCCACATCATATGTCTCATGGCTATGTTCAAATTTGAGTCTTTAACACATAGATCCACGATGTATTTTTGGTGGATATGTTCATATTTGAGTCAGAATGGCATGGATCCACAGTGTATGTTTGGTGGCCATGACCTGTATTACTTGACATGGATCTTCACATGTCGGCATTTATGCTTTGAGTCATTTTTATTCTGATTATGGGAATGCCTACCTCAGTGATGATATATTATTGTATTGTATTTCCTTGTTTGTTGGTAGGTTTATGACCGACATGTTCCTTGTTCCCTACACACACTCGACAAAGTATTTTAGCTATCACTATGTTCTAACTTCATACTTTAGGGGGCTCTCTGTTACACATTATTTTCGTCACCCTTATGACCGTTAATGATGTAAACCTATATGTTTCCTTCAGAGGGGTCAGTGGCCTGAATTCCTGAAGAAAGAAGGGAGAAGAACTTTCCCTGAGAGAAGAAGTTGTATTTTCCTTTGTAAAAAACCCTATTAAAGAGGATTTCCGCAGGCTTCTCTATACACAAGGTTTTTCCAAGTTTTTCCATCAAATTTACTACCAAACAAAATATGAGAGACATACCTTTAAGTGTCGCTTCCTTGTGTCTTTGTTGTTCCTTTTTCACTCCGGTGCTCTTGTGATACTGATCCTGTAGTGAGACACAAACCAACCAAAGTGAAAGCAGTAGAATTATATTCAATGACAACCTATGCATATGATCAAAGAATTATTCAATAAAATAAAGATAATTCTACGGGAAAGAAGCAGGCCACTATATTATATTAAATAATAGGAAGAGAGATTACAACTGGATGCCTTTATGTCATAAGGTTCCTTCCAACAGTTCCTTGCTTCCCACACACTTCTTGCTCCAAGGATTTTGATACCATGGATCTGATAGCTACTCACAATCTATCTTAACAAAGCCAAGCTTAAAACCACTCTAACCAAGCTAACAATCTCAAGCCAAAACAACCTCTAACTCAAGCCAATCTCCAAAGATAAATTTTTCCATGAGAGCTCCTCTCCTTTTATAAGCTGAAGAGGATAAGGTGAGGAAGTTAGGATGATCACACTAAATCATGAAAGTGAGTAAGATCCAAACCATTCAGAATCCACCTCATCATATAATCTTCTCCTTCTAGAAGCATCAAGAAGACACTCATTTTTCCCACGTACAAAGGTCGTCGCACCCTAGCTATAGAGCAACCTGCTAAAACTCCACAGCCTAGCTGTAGTGCAGCCTGTGGAAATCAGGAATTTCCTCACCCTAGCTATAGTGCATCTTGCGGAAACCAGGCATTTCCTCACCCTAGATATAGTGCAGCCTATGGAAACAAGGCATTTCTCACCCTGTGTATAGAGCAACATGCAGAAATCCTCTTTAATAGGGTTTTTTACAAAGGAAAATACAACTTCTTCTCTCAGGGAAAGTTCTTCTCCCTTCTTTATTCAGGAATTCATTCCACTGACCCCTTTGAAGGAAATAGATAGGTTTACATCATTAACGGTCATAAGGGTGACAAAAATAACGTGTAACAAACATGTCCCTATGGACATCGACAGAGTAAGAACGTTTGCAGATTTTTAGGCAATTGAGATAGTTGATGATAGTTGTCCTTACCCTGTGTTGTTAGGTAATTGAGATAGTTGATTATAGTTGTCCTTACAACAGGATTACATTAATCCTACGGTCGATGGAAACCTAAGCTGGCGAAGTGACAGTGCGTGTTCATCAGACTCAGAAGAAGCACTGGAGAACTGGCAGAATAAAATGTATGAAGTATCTACAAGAAGATGTGCTAGATTAATGAGAGAAGTTCATTGGATCAGCACAACAGTAAGTAACTTACCCACCTTTGATGGTCTGAATCCTTTAGAAACCTTCTTGTCGGACTTTGAAGAAAGTTTACCAATGCAACAAAGATTGTTGGCAATGGATGAGGCCTTGAAAGAAAACCTGGCAAGATGGTGGGGGACACAAAAAAGTAATATTACAGACTGGATACAATGTCGTACCTAGATGATAGCATGGTTCTTAGCACAAGTAGAAGGTTGTGAAGTTCAGTACACAGGGTGAAGTTGCCCAAAGGACCATGTGCGAAGTTACGAGGAAGCCTGGAGAAACATTCCTCAAGATCAGTGGGTGTACAAATTCATTAACACACTAGACACGACACCTATCCACTGGTACCTTCAAGAAGAAATGTGCCTCATCACTGCAGATTGGGAAGGTATGACTCAGAATTTTGTAAAAACCTTCTTATTTGAAAGTCAATATCCTTCAGTAGATCAAGCATTACAGATTTTGAGATAGAAAGTATTTGAGGAGGCATCTAGCCTTCCTTTGGAAGAAGAAGAGGACGAATGGACTGCACCTCTCCAGAAACTGCAAGGCTATTACAAAATCAATGCTGATGAAAATGATGATCTGAGGAAGGATAACATTGCATAAACATAAGGCCAGAGAGATGTGGAAGGACCTGTAGTTGAGCAACCATTCATTGGACAACCCATCAAGATTAATAAATTCAATATTGGAACAGAGGAGACACCAAAGCTTGCAAATGTCAGAGATTATTGGGATGTTGCTCCCATTGACAAGATCACAGAGTTACTGCACGAATATCAGGACTTGTTTCCAACCAAGTTCACTGATATGAAGGGCATCAAAGGGCCTATGGGAGAGATGAGGATCCCTTTGAAACTAGATGCAAGACCAGATAAACAGAGACCCTATAGGTTGAACCCTAAATATAAGGAGAAAGTGAAGATTGAGTTGGACAGAATGCTAGAAGTAGGGATTATAGAACTTGTCGAAGAGTTGGAATGGATTAGCCCTATGGTGATACATGACAAAAATATGAGAGAGATCAGGATTTGCATAGATCTCAGGAAGCTGAATGATGCTTGTTTGCATGACCCCTTTCTTACACCTTTCACTGATGAAGTGTTAGATAATGTGGGAGGCCAGGAAGTATATTCTTTTACAGATGGATTTTCAGGATACCATCAGATCTGGATTGCTAAGGAAGATTGCCACAAGACCACATTTGCAATAGAATGTGTATCCTACCAGTATACAGTGATTCCATTTGGATTGAAGAATGCCCCAACCATCTTCTCCAGGGTGGTGGTCAAAGCATTCAAGGAGTTTTTGCATAAATTTATAAAAGCATATTTTGACGATTGGACTATTTTTAGTTTATTGAAAAATCATATTGAATGTCTAAGGCTAATGTTGGATAAATGCAGGCAGTGTCAAATTGCATTGAATCTGAAGAAGTGCATCTTCTTCTCACCATTTGGAGTGTTGTTAGGTCATATTGTATGCAAGCAGGGATTGCTGGTAGATCCATCTAAAATTGCCATTATAGTTGATTTGCCACCTCCTACTTCAGTCAAAAAGTTGCAGACTATGCTGGGACATACTGGGTATTATAGGAAGTTCATCAAAGGATATGCCTAGATTACAGCACCCATGGAGAATCTTCTGAAGAAATACTATCAATTTAGTTGGATGGAAGAATGCCAACAGAGCTTCGACACACTGAAACAAAAGATGGTTACTGCACCTATTCTAGTTTTCCCAGATTGGACCAAGGAGTTTCATGTGCATGTCGATGCATCTTCTATTGCATTAGGAGTTGTGTTAGCACAATCGGGAACAGGATACATCGACCACCCGTTAGCTTTTGCTAGCCGGAAGCTATCAACAACAGAGGTCAACTACACCACTATTGAGAGAGAAGGGTTAGCCATGGTGTATGCACTGCAGATATTTTGCCACTACTTGTTGGGAGGACACTTTAAAATATTTACTGATCACTCTGCTTTGAAATACCTAGTCAGCAAGCCAATGTTGGGGGGGAGAATATGCAAATGGCTTCTGCTATTTTAGGAATATGATTTTGAGATCATAGTTAAGCCAGGAAGAATGAACAAAGGTCCCGACCACTTATCAAGGTTGGAACATGGTGAAGAGCTGACCAATTTGGAGGATACACTGTCGGATGCAAAATTGATGGCCATTAGAAATATTGATGACCACTTCAATAAATAGTCCAGTTCCTGTCAACAGGATCAACAGGAATGGCACCTAGCGAGTATACAATTCCTCGGAAGAAACAGCTAGTAGTGTGCGCTGTCGACTTTTCTCTTATAGCTGGACAACTATACAAAATGGGACCTAATGAGATATTGCGAAGGTGTGTTATGGAGGAAGAGTGACCATTGATCCTTGAAGAATATCATGAGGGCATCATAGGAGGACATTACACAGAGAAAGAAACTGCGCAGAAGGTTCTTAGAGTTGTCCTTTGGTGGCCTACCTTACACAGAGATGCTAAAGACTATTACAGAGCCTGCGATGTATGCCAAAGAATTGGGAAACCATACAAAAGAGATGAAATGCCATTAGCACTATAGTTGACCCTGCAAACATTTGAGAAATGGGCCATTGACTTCATGGGACCTATAAACCCACCAGGAAAGTGCACAGGAGCAAGGTACATCATTACTGTGACAAAGTACTTGACTAGATGGGCCAAAGCAAGAGCAGTTAAGGACTGTAGTGCAACTATAGATGCAAGCTTCATATTTGATGACATCATAACTAGGTTTGGATGCCAAAAGATCCTTATGAGTGATCAAGGAACACATTTCATAAACAAAACAATTGAATCCGTGACTGAGGAATTTGCAGTCCACCACCAGAAGATCACACCTTACCATTCACAAGCAAATGGGACAGTTGAAGCATTCAACAAGATATTGGAGACAACGCTGATGAATATTTGCAGTGTGAACAGGGTTGACTCAAATTTACGAGTACCAGTAGTACTTTGGGCCTATAGAACCACTTGCAATAAATTAACAATGCAGACCCCCTTCAAGTTGGTGTATGGTCTTGAAGCCATTGTCCCAATGGAATAACTGGTGCCAAGCTTAAGAATTGTTGCCTTTACATATATGTATGGCATTGGTGCTATTCAAGAGAGGCTTGCACAGTTGGTCGAACTAGAAGAAGATAGATTTATTATAGGATTCCACCAATAGGTTCAAAAGGAAAGAGAGAAGGCCTATCATGATAGGCACATCAAGAAGAAGGCATTCAAGCAAGGTGATCTAGTATTGGTATATGACAGTAAGTTCATCCAGCATCCTAGGAAGTTCAAAACAAATTGTCTTGGGACATGTTGGCCCCTTGTTATGGAATCAAGCGAAGGTCAATGAAGAAAAGGCAAAATGAAAACTTCGCAAAAGACACAGTGACTAATACTGGGTCAAAGTGAGCAAAAGAGCAGAAAAGACGGAGCGAAGTCTGAGAAAGCAAGTTGTTGGATGAGGAGATTGAGGATGGCAGGGCAGCAAGGAAGAAGGACCATGGAAAACTCAGCAAGCGGAAAAAATCCACCGTTAGATGCTTTGGAGCACCGCACGAGAAGGAAGGAAAGACAGGTTGGTGAAGCCCTAAAAACGTGGGTCAAGTTGACCTAGGGTTTTAGACACCTAGGGTTTTGACACTTAGGCTTCAACCTAAGGATGTCGGTGAGCTATTGAAAAGTATAAATAAAGGTCAAGAGGACCTGGGTTGGGTTGGTAAGATGATTTTTGGGATCATGATTGTTATTGTATTGAGTGAGAATTATTGTGAGAGAGAAAAGTGCTAAGAGTGAGAGCCTTCTAGTATTGTAAGATCTTCAGCTGGGTGTGAAGATCAAGTCTTGCAGTTGGGTGCATAGGAAGGGGAGAGATTGAGAGAAGAAGAGAGAAGATCTACTGGCTAAGAGCATAGATCAGAACTGTATGCTTTCATCTTAATATATTATAAATCACAGTCCTGTGGATGTAGCCCTAGAGAGAGGGTGAACCACATATATCTTGTGTTGTGTGTGTGATTGTTGCTCTATTCTTTGTCATTGATATATTGTTATTTCATTATTTTTTTAGATCAGATCTATAGTTGTGTGAAGTAGATCTAATTTGATAAGTGATATATGCATACTATATTGTTCTAGGGTTAGATCCACTTGATACTCCCCTTTGATTGTAGACATATCTGTACTGCAACCCCCCCATAGTTGTCTCGGGTGAGACTGCATCTGCTTCGCAGGTGTAGCCAAAAGGGCCAGTAGTTAGGGCTTGTTGGTGCACTCTCAGAGCTAAACCCTGGGTCTACCCCTGTGCAAACAAATGGTTTCATTGCCAGGATAGGAATCTTCTTGAGGGAATGTCAAGGTGGTTTTGATCAAAGACATAGATTCAAAAGTGGATAGCGGATCAGGAAAAGGACTTCGCTGAAGCCTAGAACAAGAACTCTAATCTTAGTACAGAGGATTGGTTGGAGAGACATATTTTTACTGATATACACGAGATATTCTTTGGAGGAATCCATCAAAAGCTACATGAGTGGTTAGCTAGGTTGGCAGATACCCAGTTTGAGGTCAAATATAGCCCTTCTGTAGTTTGGACGTCGGCGTTGATCACGAAGGTCAAGAGAGTTGACAAAGTCATGTCAAGAGCAGTAGATCACTGGTTTGATAGCACCATTGGAGGGTACATCACCGAGTTTGTTGTTGACAGAGTAGAGTCATATAGCCAAGCGGAGAGATATTTCTTCAAGGGACCCAGAGGAAAATTTTTACATTTTATGAAGTTGAGAATCAAGATGCTATTGCATGAGAAGAACATATTGAAGATACAATAGATCGATCAAACTTTAAAAGGCTAATGTTCAGGAATTCGGATAGCGACAATGACACAAAGATTGGACATATGCGTAGTGGGAGAGTGTTCAGAGAATTTCATCTTTTGAACCTGTTCAAGCAGAACTACGGAGACAAGGGCTTCTACAGTGGAGAAGAGGCAGGTCTGACGGATGAAGAGCATTCAGAACCCGCTAGGGAAAAGGAAGGGAAAGTTGAAGAACCTCGTCGGGTCGAGCTAGAAACTTTAGAAGCTGCGCAGACTGCTGAAGTAAGTACTATCATTTCTCCTATCGATTTAGTAGCCTTAAGAAATCAGAGTAATCCAAACCACCAAAGCATTCAAAGCACTGTCACTAGTAGTCCACCACCTACTTAGTTAGGAAACCTAGGAAGATCTATGGAAGATGAAATGAGGCTCCCTATCTTTAGAGGAGATGGATCTAAAGACCGTGATCAACACTAATTTATGTGTGAAACCGTATGGAATATTAAAAATGTCACCGACAAAGCTGTTAAAAGAAATCAATTCAGTACCACCTTGAGGGATCGCGCACTAAGTTGGTACATGAAACTTGTCCAAGGAATTACACAGCCTAAGCCACTGAATTAGATCAAGAATGGATTGATTGCAGAGTTCAAGAAACCTAATTCAAAGTCACAATGTATTACAGAGTTGAAAGAGATCAAACAAAAGATAGCTTAACCCATTTGGGAATATGATCAAAGATTCAAGACCTTAACAGGTCGTTTGACTTTTCAGATCCTAGATGAGAAGAACAAGGAATGGTTCAATGTTTCCCTCTTACCACACATTAGAGTTCATCTGATGTAGTAGAAGATTTCTTCACAGGCTGAGGTGCTAGAGATCGCCATGAAGTTAGAATCATCCCCTATGGGAGAATCCAACTCTGGTATGAGTCATATCTTGAGTCAACTAACTAGTTTGTCTCTGCAAGTTGAAGATATGAAGAAAGACAAGGGAAAAGATAAAAGAGAAGACATCTGGTGTGTCAGATGCAATTTAGAAGGCCATGATAAGGAGCACTTCCCCCTATTTCATGAATACTTGGCCTCGGGAGCTCTGAGCCCTTTGAAGCAAGTCACTTTACCTTGGTGTGAAGTATGCCGAAATAGACATCGCCGTCATGAGTGATATTACATGAAAAAATATGTTCAGACACCCACAAATTTGTATTGCATGTTCTATAAATCCATGGGGCATGATGATAGGGATTTTAGGGCTTATGACCTCATGCATGAAAGGTCAAGAGATATATACAAAATTCAAGGTGAAGTACAACAAGAAGGAAACACTATGCAATATAACTCTCCTGGAAGAGGAAACTTCAACCCTAGTGGTGGATTCAAAGGACGAGGATGAGGAGGAGGCATGGGTGGATATCAAGGATAGATAATCTATTACAACTGCACACAACAAGGACACCTTGAAAGGGACTATCAGAAACCTTGCACTACTTGCAGCTATTGCAGCTCATTTGAACATGTTATAGAAGATTGTCCTGTGTTGCTGAATAAGATTCAGGAAAGACGAGGACCTCAGCAAAACCTGTAAGTGAAACTGATATATGATGAAACTCATAGAGAAGACCCTAGAGTCACTATTATAACCAGAGGAGGTGTTGTTACAAGAGAAGACAGGCTAACCCAAGGGAAGACTGCAGAGGACTCAGGAATTAGGAAAGCTACAGAGAAGACCCAAACTTTTGATGCAAAGAAAGAAAGACAAATATTTGAAGAAGAAAGAAAAGAGTTCAAAGAAGATCAAGGTTATTCATCAAAGACACGACCAGATGTAAGAGAATATGGAATTTCCCAGGCATTTGATCAGTCTGCTTCACCTAGAGAAGGAAAAGAGGTAAGAAAACTCATGAAATTTTTATATACTTGCATTAAGTTGATTCAGGATGAAAGTGTTGTACAAGAGTTAAAAAATTTAATTAGATAGTATGAGCTAGGAAAGATAGACCCCTTACTGAATAGGGAAGTACACCAAATTGCTAAGAAGAGAAGGACAAATAAGGAGTTACACTTAAATGCTCAAATAGGATAGTATGATATAGACTATGTGGTCCTCGACTTAGGATCGAAGGTCAATGTCATGAAAAAGCAAACCTGGGCACTAATGGGAAAACCTAAGTTGATCTATTCCCCTATCAGGCTCAGGATGGCTAATCAGCAAGCTATAAGCCCCTTTGGTAGACTGTAACATGTCCCTGTGGACATTGAGTAAGAATGTTTGCAGATTTTGAGGTAATTGAGATAGTTGATGACAGTTGCCCTTACTCTGCACTGTTAGGAATTGATTGGGCTTTCGATAATTCCACTGTGGTTGATTTAAAGAAAAGACGAATGACATTTGAAAGATATGGCCTTAGGGTCATTGCACCTTTAGATCCATATGAAGTTCATTGATACACAGAACCCATCTGAGAGGAAGACCATGCATATGAGCTGGAAAACATATACAAACTAATAGCCAGACAACATGATTACATTAATCCTACGGTTGATGGAAACCTAAGCTGGAGAAGTGACAGTGCATGTTCGTCAGACTCAGAAGAAGCACTAGAGAATTGGAAGAATAAAATGTATGAAGTATCTACAAGAATATGTGCTATATTAACCAGATAAGTTTGCTGGATCGGCACAACAATAAGTAACTTACCCACCTTTGATGGTCTGAATCCTTTAGAAACCTTCTTGTCAGACTTTGAAGAAAGTGTAACAATGCAACAAAGATTGCTGGCAATGGATGAGGCCCTGAAAGAAACCCCGTCAAGATGGTGGGGGACACACAAAAGAAATATTACAGACTGGATACAATGTTGTACCTTGATGACAGTGCAGTTCTTAGCACAAGTAGAAGGATGTGAAATTCAGTACATAGGTCAAAGTTTCCCAAAGGACCTTGTGTGAAGTTGTGAGGAAGCTTGGAGAAACATTCCTCAAGAGAAGTGGGTGCACAAATTCATTAACACACTGGACACGACACCTATCAACTGGTACCTTCAAGCAGAGTTGCGCCTCATCACTGCAGATTGGGAAGGTATGACTCATAATTTAGTAACCACCTTCTTATTTGAAAGTCAATATCCTTTAGTAGATCAAGCATTATAGATTGTGAGACAGAAAGTATTTAAGGAAGCATCTAGCCTTCCTGTGGAACAAGAAGAGGATGAATGGATTGCACCTCTCCAGAAACTACAAGGTTGTTACAACATCAATGCTGATGAAGACGATGATCCAAGGAAGGTGAACATTGCAGAAACAGAAGGCCAGAGAGATGTGGAAGGACCTGTAGTTGAGCTACCATTCATTGGACAACCCATCAAGATTAAAAATGTTAATATTGGAACCAAGGAGACATCGAAGCTTGCAAATGTCGGAGATTATTGGGATGTTGCTACCATTGACAAGATCACATAATTACTACATGAGTATCAGGACTTGTTTCCGACCAAGTTCACTGATATGAAGGGCATCAAAGGGCCTATGGGAGAGATGAGGATCCCTTTGAAACCAGATGCAAAACTAGTCAAACAGAGATGCTACAAATTAAACCTTAAATATAAGGAGAAAGTGAAGATTGAGCTCGACAGAATGCTGGAAGCAGGGATTATAGAACCTATCAAGGAATCAGAGTGGATTATCCCTATAGTGGTACAGGACAAAAATATAGGAGAGATCAAGATCTCTGTAGATCTCAGGAAGCTGAATGATGCATGTTTGCATGACCCCTTCCCTACGCCATTCACTAATGAAGTGTTAGATAATGTGGGAGGCTAGGAAGTATATTCTTTTACAGATGGATTTTCAGGATACCATCAGATCTGGATTTCTAAGGAAGATCACCACAAGACCACCTTTGCAATAGAATGGAGGTCCTACCTGTATACAGTGATTCCATTTGGATTGAAGAATGCCCCAGCCATCTTTTCCAGGGTGGTGGTCGAAGCATTCATGGAATTTTTGCATAAATTTCTAGAAGCCTATTTTGACGACTGGACTGTTTTTAGTTTATTGAAAAATCATATTGAATGTCTAAGGCTAATGTTGGATAAATGCAGGCAGTGTCAAATTGAATTGAATCTGAAGAAATTCATCTTCTTCTCACCATTTGGAGTGTTGTTAGGTCATAATGTATGCAAGCAGGGATTGCTGGTAGATCCCTTAAAAATTGCCATTATAGTTGATCTACCACCTCCTACTTCAGTCAAACAGCTATGCACTATGTTGGGACATATTAGGTATTATAGGAAGTTCATCAAAGGATATACCCAGATTACAGCACCCATGGAGAAGCTTCTGAAGAAAGACTGTCAGTTTAGCTGGACAGAAGAATGCCAGCAAAGCTTCGACACACTAAAACAAAAGATGGTTATTGCGCCTATTCTAGTTTTCCCATATTGGACCAAGGAGTTCCATGTACATGTCAATGCGTCTTCTATTGCATTGGGAGTTGTGCTAGCACAACCAAGAACATGAGACATTGACCACCCGTTAGCTTTTTCTAGAAAGAAGCTATCAACAGCAGAGGTCAACTACACCACTACTGAGCGAGAAGGGTTAGCCATGGTATATGCGTTGTAGAAATGTCACCAGTACTTGTTGGGAGGGCACTTTAAAATGTTTAATGATCACTCTGCATTGAAATATCAAGTCAACAAGCCAGTGTTGGGGGGAAGAATTTGCAGATGGCTTCTACTATTTTAGGAATATGATTTTTAGATCATAGTCAAGCCAGGAAGAATGAACAAGGGTCAGTACCACTTGTCGAGGTTGGAACATGGCAAAGAGCCGGTCAGTTTGGAGGATGCATTGTCGGATGCATAACTGCTAGTAATTTGAAATATTGATGACCACTTTGCAGAAATAGTCTAGTTCCTGTCAATAGGAATGGCACCTAGTGAGTATACAATTCCCCAGAAGAAACAGCTAGTAGTGTGCGCTGTCGATTTTTCACTTATAGCTGGACAATTATACAAGATGGGACCTGATGAGATACTGAGACTATGTGTTATGGAGATAGAGCGACCATTGATCCTTGCAGAAGCTCATGAAGGTATTGCAGGAAGACATTACGTAGGGAAAGCAACAACACAGAAGGTGCTTCGAGCTGGCCTTTGGTGGCCTACCTTACACAAAGATGTTAAAGACTATTACAAGGCCTGCGATGTATGCCAAAGAGTTGGAAAAATGTCCATAAGAGATGAAATGCCATTAACACCACAGCTGGCCCTCCAATCATTTGAGAAATGGGCCATTGACTTTGTAAAGCCCATAAACCCACCAAGAAAGCGCACAGGAGAAAGGTACATCATCACTGTGACAGGATACTTGACTAGATGGGCCGAAGTTAGAGTAGTTAAGGACTGTAGTGCAACTATAGTTGTGTGCTTCATATTTGAGGACATCATAACCAGGTTTGGATGCCCAAAGATCCTTATGAGTGATCAAGGCACCCATTTCATCAATACGATTGTTGAAGCCCTTACTGAGGAATTTGAAGTACACCATCAGAAGAGCATGCCTTATCATCCACAAGAAAATGGGATAGTGGAAGCATTCAACAAGATCTTGGAGACAACGCTGAAAAAAATTTGCAGTGTGAACAGGGATGACTGGGATTTAAGAGTACCAGCAATACTTTGGGCTTATAGAACCACTTTCAAGAAATTAACAATGCAAACCCCCTTCAAGTTGGTGTATGATCTCGAAGCCGTTGTCCTAATGGAATACCTAGTGCCAAGCCTAAGAATTGTTTCCTTTACAGATATGGATGACATTGGAATTGTTCAAGAGAGGCTTGCACAGTTGGTCAAACTAGAAGAAGACAGATTTATTGCAGGATTCCACCAGCAGGTTCAGAAGGAAAGAAAAAAGGCCTATCATGACAGGCACATCAAGAGGAAGGCATTCAAGCAAGGTGATCTAGTACTGGTATATGACAGTAAGTTCATGAAGCATCCTGGGAAGTTCAAAATGCATTGGCTTGGGCCATATGAGATCGCCTATGTTACAGAAGGAGGAGTTGCACAATTGAAAACTTTGAATGGAGAATGGAAGGAAGGATTAGTGAATGGGAGTCGGTTGAAGTTGTACTATGACAACCAGCTACCTTGCAACTCTAAGTAAAAGCATGAAGAAAAGGGTCTAGGTACCAGGTATAGTTGAAATTGGGTACCAGACACAGAAAAGAAAATTTGCACAGGGAAGGAGAGGAGGTAAAGAGCAGAAAATAAAGGTTGCATTGTGTAGTCTAAAGTTGAAGTAAAACAGAAGCATCAAATTTGAAGTGCCTTGAGATGAGTCATAGGTGAGTGTTGGGGGCCTGTTGGCCCTTGGTTATGCAAGCAAGGGAATATCAAGGAAGAAAAGGAAAAATGCGAACTTCGCAGAAGACACAATGATTGTTACTAGGTTGAAGTGAGCAAAAGAGAAGAAAAGACAGAGCAAAGTCCGAGAAAGCAAGTCGTTGGATGAGGAGATCAAGAATGACAGGTAAATGAGGAAGAAGGACCATGGACAACTCAGCAAGAGGAAAAAATCCACCATTAGATGCTTTGGAGCAGCGTGTGAGAAGGAAGGAAAGACAAGCTGGCGAAGTCCTGAAAACATAGGTCAAGTTGACCTAGGTTTTTAGACACCTAGGGTTTTAGACACCTAGGGTTTTGACACTTAGGCTTCAACCTAAGGATGTTGGTGAGCTATTGAAAAGTATAAATAAAGGTCAAGAGGACCTAGGTTGGGTTGGTAAGATGATTTTTGGGATCGTGATTGTTATTGTATTGAGTGAGAATTATTGTGAGAGAGAGAAGTGCTAAGAGTGAGAGCCTTATGGTATTATAAAATATTCAGTTGGGTGCGAAGATCAAGTCCTGCAGCGGGGTGTACAGGAAGTGGAGAGATCGAGAGAAGAAGAGAGAAGATATGTTGGCTAAGAGTGCAAATCATAACTATATGCTTTCATATTAATATATTATAAAGCATAGTTATGTGGACGTAGCCTTAGAGAGAGGGTGAACCACATATATCTTGTGTTGTATGTGTGATTGTTGCTATGTTCTTTGTCATTGATATATTGTTATTGCATTGTTTTGTTATATGATATCTATAGTTGTGTGAAGTAGATCTAAGTTGATAAGTGATATATGCATAATGTATTGTTCTAAGGTTAGATCCACTTGATATTCCCCCTTGGTTGTAGACATCTCTATCCTGCAACCCCCCCATAGTTGCTTCGGGTGAGACTGCATCTGCTTCGCAGGTGTATCCAAAAGGGCCAGTAGTTAGGGCTTGTTGGTGCGCTCTTAGAGCTGAACCCTAGGTCTACCCCTATGCCAACAGGCCATATGAGATCACCTATGTTACAAAAGGAGGAGCTACACAATTGAAAACTTTGAATGGAGAATGGAAGAAAGGATTAGTGAATGGGAGTTGGCTGAAGTTGTACTATGACAACCAGTTGCCTCATAGCTCTCAATAAAAGCATAAGGAAAAGGTTCTAGGTACCAAGTGCAGTTGAATCTGGGTACCAGACATAAAAAAAACTACTATGCACAAGGAAGGAGAGGAAGCACAGAGCAGAAAGAAAAGTCTACATTGCACAGTCCAAAGTTGAAGTAAAATAGAAAGATCAGATATGAAGTGCCTCGGGACGAGTCACAAGTGAGTGTTGTGGGCCTGTTGGCCCTTGGTTATGGAAGCAAGCAAAGATCAAGGAAGAAAAGGAAAAATGCGAACTTCGCGAAAGACACAGTGACTGTTACTGGGTCGAAGTGAGCAAAAGAGAAGAAAAGATGAAGCGAAGTCCGATAAAGCAAGTCGTTGGAAGAGGAGATCAAGGATGACAGATCAGCAAGGAGGAAGGATCGTGGACAACTCAGCAAGTGGAAAAATCCACCATTGGATGCTTTGGAGCATCGTGCGAGAAGGAAGGAAAGATAGGCTAGAGAAGCCCTGAAAACACAGTTCAAGTTGACCTAGGATTTTAGACACCTATGGTTTTGGTATATAGGGTTTTGACACTTAGGTTTCGGCCTAAATATGTCAGCGAGCTATTGTAATGTATAAATAAAGGTCAAGAGGACCTGGGTTGGGTTGGTAAGATGATTGTTGGTATTGTGATTTTTATTATTGAGTAATTACTACTGTGAGAGAGAAAAGTGTTAAGTGTGAGGGCCTTTTGGTATTGTAAGGTCTCCAGCTGGGTGCGGAGATCAAGCCCTGTAGCTAGGTGTGCAGGAAGGGGAGAGAAAGAGAAGAGAAGAGAGAAGACCAGCTAGCTAAGAGCGCAGATAAGAACTGTATGCTATATCTTAATACATTATAAAGCATAGTTCTGTGGATGTAGCCCTAGAGAGAGGGTGAACCACATATATCGTGTGTCGTGTGTGTGATTAATGCTCTATTCTTTTTCATTGATATAGTGTTATTTCATTGTTGTGTTAGATCAGATCTATATTTGTGCGAGGTAGATCTAAATTGATAAGTGATATATGCATGTTGTATTATTCTAGTATTATATCCACTTGATATTTCCCTTGGTTAATGTAGACATCTTTGTCCTGCAACCCCCCCATAGCTTCTTCGGGTGAGACTGCATCTACTTCGTAGGTGTAGCCGAAAGGGCCAGTAGTTAGGGCTTGTTGGTGCGCTCTTGGAGTTGAACCCTGGGTCTGCCCCTATGCAAACAATACCAATTTCAAAGAGAAGAAAAAGATTCTATATTTCATTTCCTTGAGTTATGTGCTTTCTGTGTATTTCCTTTTCATAACCTCATTTTCTTCACCTATGGTTCTTAAATATTGAAAGACTGCAAATTAGTAATACATCTAATGTGGTCCATAGAATTGGAATTTTTTTCAGCTACAACTTTTCCTCTATTATTTTTGTGAGTAAAACAAGAAATGTATATGTGTGGATCTCCTCATTTCAATTCATCTTTTAAGACTTATCCTTCATGATTCTTCTATTGCAGATAAGGTAATATTTATCAGTATTGGATACCTTAATTTATTTGATAGTTTTGTTAATCAATTCTACTTTTCATCTACTCAATATTTATTAAAAAAAAACTCATTGAAAGAGATATTGCCTCTATGTTTTCGAATCATTAAATTTATTTGAAGTTTCATCTTAAAATTGAAGGTAGAAAAGCATTATAAAAACAAATCTCTTAAATTTTGGATGCCTAACATTATTCTGTGAGCCTAGAGTAAATCTCAGTAACAACACAAACTCAAAAGGCAGAAATGAAAACTGAGTGATGAATTTCAAATTCTCAATCAAGCAAGGTCAGAGACAAACAAGGAGTCTTTGGGCTAAAATACTAGATAGTCTTAAGCACACATGCAAGCTGACAAGAGGATGAAAAAGAAAACAACAAAAAACTATGAATAAGAGAGATGATCGAACTCATCCAACCATTTGGAATTGATCACAAAGACTCAAGAAATAAACTCAAACAGTCACAAAGAAAACTGAACAAAATCTGAGAAAAAAATAGAAAACAAGGCTCAAAAAGCAGGTTGCTATAGGAGGATGCTCCTCCAAATTGGAAAACAGAGCGTCTAATGATCTGGATTTTATGAGTAGAATGAAATGAATATAGATTATTATCAAAATATTCTTAACAAAGAATAACATATATACAGTAAAATTGGTTTCTATTCAATAAGGAAATAAGGTGAAACTATAAAATGCAGCGGAAAACAAGCTTGCTAGAATGGTGGTGGTTTATCTCTGACAAGAGATGTGACAGTTGTGATCATTCCAGAAGATGATTACAATGAGGATCTCAAGTCCTTTTTACAATAAACATGAATTTTAAAAACCCTATACATCCAAAAACCTAACCCTAGGAGATGAAGCGCCAAAAGTCATGCGGGCCCCGTTTGGGTAAGTTAGTACATCAACTTCCCAGGGTCGTAACTTTTGCATACGATCTTTGTTTTAGGTGCACAATAGACCATTGGAAAGGTTTGCCTAAGGAATACACATGTTGTTTGTGGAAATCCCTAAAAACATTGTTTAGGGCCTCAAAATGGCCCTGGAAGTCAGGGACCCGAAAACTAGGAAAAATTGTCGAACTGGAAAATTGCCAAAATGAGCCAGTTGGAATAGGTGGGAGGCCACCGAAATCAATATGGATCAATCCTCCCCCATTAAGAATAAATGGTATCCATTTCATTTATTTCCCCGATTAGATGAATAAATTTCTATTGAATTTGTCCCCAGGAGAGCCACTTGCCTTGGTGCAGGAGCTGCCCTGCTTTGACAACTCGATAAAGTTGGATCCTTTGTTGGCGAGTGCCCTTGACCTATTTGTCCACAATATGATCACTGGATTCTTGTTGTATGTTTTTGGGGTTGATATTTTTCAATGTCATTTTTTCTACTATCTCTGAGGTGTCCAATAATAGTGGGAAATAAGGTCGAAGGAAATCCACATTGAACATTGGGTGCAGGCCAAGGAAAGGAGGAATGTTGTGCTCAAAAGCATTATCACCCAGAGCCTTGGTGATGGTGTACGGCCCATAACAGAGTGGGTGAAGCTTCCTATGGGGTCTGGTAAGGCGTTATTTATGTAAATTCAACCAAACTTTGTCCCCCACCTAAAACTTATGTGGCACACAGTGTTGATCATGGAATTGTTTGTACTTGTCACTGGACTTATGTAGGATATCTTGAACCTATTGAAGGATGTGTTGGATCCGCTCAATGAATTGAGTGGCTTTGTTGACTTCATTTGGATTAGGATATGAGTCGGTCAAAGTGACCGCAAGGGGTAGTGAAACATCTATGGGACCCAATGGTTGGAATCCCAACCCCACCTGAAAGGGGTTGTGGCTAGTTGATATATGAAAGGCTCAGTTGTAGCTATGTTGGACATAGGGAAGACTCTCATCCCATGTGCAAGGGTTCTTGTAATTACACATGTGTAGGATATGCATGATAATTCGATTTACGACATCAGTTTGTCCATCTTTATAGGGTGGAAGGTTGTGGATTTGTTGAGCTTGGTTTCCAACAGTGACTAGAGGCTCGACCAGAATGTGTTGAGAAATCGATTGTCTCGATATAAGACAATGGTTTGTGGGATTCCAAAATTTACCTAGACTCGTTCAAAGAAGATATTGATCGTGGCCTCTATTATGATGCTCTTCTTACAGGCGGCCAGAATCGCCATCTTAGAAAAGCGATCAACAACCACAAAAACATAGTGATTTCCCCGCTTGGTGGATGGGAGGCACGACATGTAGTCCATGGAGATGGATTCCCATGCCATGTCAGGAGTAGGAAGATGGGTGTACAGGCCCTATTTCTTATTGCTCGATTTGGGAATAGCACAGGCAATGCAGGACCTGATATACTTGCTAACCTCCTGTAAAAGTTTCGGCCAGTAGAAATGTTTCTGAAACATTTCCATTGTCTTTTCGACATTGAAGTGTCTTGCCACCCGACTATAATGGTATTCCTAGATCATCTTCTCTTGATGGAATGCGGATATGGCCCAGATGTCACAGCATCCCATCCTGAAGATGGAAATTAGCGACAACTGTGTTTTCACCCAACATTTGGTAGGTGGTGGCCAAGTCTAGGTCTATCTCATAGAGTTGGGGCCATCTAGAGGTCTCATGGTCGCAAGAGTCTAGCACTGTGGTGAGTGTCACGACTGGTGGTTTGTTGATGAAATCAGTGACACAATTGGTGCTTCTTGTTTTATACTTGATGTTGAGGTGGAATTGTTGCAAGTATATCGACCACTTATGATGGCGTTCATTCTTCAATTTTCCTTGTGTTTGCATGAACTATAGTGGCTTATGATCAGTGTGGATGATTGTCTCCTTCCCAAGAATGTAATGTCTCCATTGGCAACAGGTTTATGATACTTATGGAAAACATATGATTGTGTCTCATTATGATAGGCCACGGGGTGGTTGTGCTGAGTGAGAATGACACCCACAACATAGTATGAAGCATCGGTCTCAATCTCAAAGGGATGTTGCAAGTCCGGTAGTGAAATTACTGGGGTTGAGCACAAACATTGCTTCAAATCATCGAATGCTTGTTGTTGGGACTGGCCCCACACAAATTTTTCCTTACCACCACCCCTGGTTATTTGGTTGAGGGCCCATACAATATGGAAGAATCCCAGCACGAACCTACAGTAGAAATTGGAAAGGCCAAAGAAGCTTCAAAGCTTAATGAGTGTGGTTGCGGCTGGCCAGTCACAGATGACTTGGATCTTGGTTGGATCCACATGTACACCATGTTGATCAATGATGTAGCCCAGGTAATGGACCCTGTCCATGCTGAAGGAGCATTTTTCCAAGTTGGTGTATAGCTTGTGCTATCGCAAGGTGTGCAGAACCTATTGAATATGTTGCAAGTGTTCTACCCAATTCTTGTTGTAAATGAGAATGTCATCCAGATACACCACTACAAAAGTATCAGTGAATGGTCATAGGATATCATCCATCATCGTCATGAAAGTAGCTGGAGCTTTTGTTAAGCCAAAGGGCATGACCAACCATTCGAAAAGATCTTCCTTTGACTTGAAAGCTCTCTTCCATACATATGTTTGTTATATCGGGACCTAGTGGAAGCTAGACTTCAGATCAATATTACTGAAGTATTTGGCCCCTGTGAGTTGATCAAGGAGGTCATCAATTTGGGGAGTTGGGTACCGATTTCTGACTGTGCTTTTATTTAGGGCTCGGTAATTGTTGAGACCTGAAATTGACATCCTCATTACCCTATTATACTTTTCACCTATACCTTTTTGGCCTACCTAAAGCTTGAGTGAATGACAAGAACGCTACCAATCGCCAATAATAAGGTCATAAGGTAAAGTATGGTTAATTCATGCATTTTGTGGTTTATTGAGTTAAGGAATTAAATATTTCATGTATTGATGCTTGATTTGTCATATGTGAATTTTTGACCTCTAGATTTCTAGCGTTATTGTACCAACTCAACCATCCGGTACCCACGTGCCAAGACTACTGTTGTCTAAATCTGGTACCAAGCACATCTGATACTAAAATAGCATATGTTGCGATCTGGTACCAACACACACTGTTATGATCCGGTACCAATGGCCACACACTGTCATGATCCGGTACCACCTTTTGCGCCCTATCATGATCCAGTACCATCTACCTGTTACGATATGGTACTAATATGGAAGAGCCTAATGCACTAAGTTAAGTGCCAGATCTCACATAAGTCAATTGGTGGACGTCTATTTGTTTTAGCAAGGCTATGATAAGAACAGTTTGTTAATTGCCTCATCCTCATGCACTTCGTGTCATGAGGATGAAGCTAAAGATGTAACCAAATGATTGAACTTAAAAAATGATTGATTTGCAAATCACTTCACATCCTTGTGTTTCATGATTCAGACTATTAAATAGTCGTGGCAAGGATGGTAGAGGGAGAAGGAGAATTAGCATATTAACAATATGTGAAGCAGCATGTGATAATACAGAACATATCTTGAGTGAAGATTAATGGAATGTCATTTTATCTCCATATTCTGATTATCTATGATTAAGTGTGAGTTGAGTTGTTAACGAAATTTTTGAATTCATGTTTTGAAATGTGAGTGAGAGTAATGTGTGTGTCGAAAGCAAGCTTCCTGTAGACTTCAATAGCTGATCTATTGAAGTGGCAAGGTCCCACCACCCAACAAAGGTCAACCTCTTTGTAGATTAGCCTTAGTATTTTTTTTCAGTAGTATAAACATTGAATTAGCTAAAGCTTTAACTCTGTTAGATGATAGCAGTACATAATTAGATTAAGATTTCCATTCTATAATTGCTTAGAGATCTTTAATTTCTATGTTTTTGCATATGCCCTATTTCTGTTCTCATGAATTTGATTTCCTTGAGTGATCATAGATGTTTGCAGCAACATTCAAAACTACTTGGATAAGAACTAGTGAAGTTCATTGTGAACCACAGCAGAACCAACCTATTGACTATTGAACTACCCATGCTATGCTTTGTTGATTGATGTGTGATTTCTTTTCAGAAGTGTGGATTGCATAGTTAGTTTTCCGGGTCAAATATCAGAGTTGATCTATCAAACCAATTCCATCTCATACTTGCATGTGAGATAATGGAATAGATATCCTCTCTGTGAAAGACAACCGAAGTGCATTGCAGTTTGCTATTTTGATTTGTTTCAAGCATGCATAATCTAGTTTAATTCTATACTTGTGACATTAGAAATTACCTTTCCTACTAGTGTCTTGTAACTTTGTTGATTATGAATCTCGGATTGATAATTAATGAGTGCATTATACTAAACATATAAGTAGCACAACATTTTGGCGCCGTTGTCGGGGAGTTGCAAATGGTAGGAAGTAATTTTTAGCTTAGATTGTTTGCATAAATTTTAATGTTTTTAAAAGTCTACTTGAGGGAGAAGGATAAAAAGTTTAAGACGTGAGTGAAGAGCCACATGGCCACTAGAGTGGGGTTCTCCAAAGCCAGGTTGCCTTCTTACCTTCTAGATAGAATTAGGATTTCAATTCAGCTAAAATTTCCATTTTATGCATAGATATAGAGATAACAAGGGTAGATTTGTAAGCTCCAAAGATTCAAAAACAAACCCCCCCACTAATCCAACTGACACTGGTGCAAGAAAAATTCCACCAACAGAAAATTCAAGGGGAGCCAACAAGGCTCCAAAAGGAGAACCTGAAATGGAAGAATCAGTATTGGGACAGGCAGAACGTGAGTCTGCTGAACATTTAGGAGACATAGAAAATCCAATTTCTGAACCATCCATCAGTAGAATGGCAGAAGAAGAAGGAAATGCATCTACAGAGACTGAAACCTTTGGGTTTCCAATCTTGGATATTTCCAGAAACATCAGCATGAAGAATATCCCATTATCATCGTTACCCACTTTCAGAGGTATGTCAACTGAAGATCTAGATTTATTTTTATTCGAATTTGACATATTATGTAGAAGCTATAACTACTCAGACGATGCCCAAAAACTTAAGCTTTTTCCTGCTACAATGAAAGATTCATCCTTAAGATGGTTCATGAGCTTAGG
>ML786458.1:57034-72424 GCA_009831015.1 Picea engelmannii | reverse complement strand
TTTTGAAAAAATTTGGGTTTTGTTTTCAGTTGCATGAGGACATGCAATGATTTTGGCATGGGGGAATGTTGAGACCCGAAATTGACATCCCCATTACCCTATTATACTCTTCACCTATACCTTTTTGGCCTACCTAAAGCTTGAGTGAATGAAAAGAATGCTACCAATTTCCAGTAATAAGGTCATAAGGTAAAGTATGGCTAATTCATGCATTTTGTGGTTTATTGAGTTAAGGAATTAAATATTTCATGTACTAATGCTAGATTTGTCATATGTGAATCTTTGACCTCTAGATGTCTAGTGTTCCTGTACCAGCTCAGCCATCCGGTACCCACATGCCAAGACTGTTGCTGTCTGAATCCAGTACCAAGCGCATTTGGTACTAAAATAGCATTTGTTACGATCTGGTACCAACATGCATGGTTATGATCTGGTACCAATGGCCACGCACTGTCATGATCCGGTACCACCTTTTTGCGCCTTGTCGTGATCTGGCTGTTATGATATGGTACTAATATGGAAGAGCCTAATGTACTAAGTTAAGTGCCAGATCTCACCTAAGTCAATTGGTGGACGTCTATTTGTTTTAGCAAGTCTATGATAAGAACAGTTTGTTAATTGCCTCATCCTCATGCACTTCGTGTCATGAGGATGAAGCTAAAGATGTAACCAAATGATTGAACTTAACAACTGATTGATTTGCAAATCACTTCGCCTCCTTGTGTTTGATGATTCAGACTATTAAATAGTCGTGACAAGGATGGTAGAGGGAGAAGGAGAATTAGCATATTATCAATATGTGAAGCAACGTGTGATAGTACAGAACATATCTTGAGTGAAGATTAATGGAATGTCATTTTATCTCCATATTCTGATTATCTATGATTAAGTGTGAGTTGAGTTGTTAACGAAAGTTTTGATTTCATGTTTTGAAATGTGAGTGAGAGTAATGTGTGTGTAGAAAGAAAGCTTCATGTAGACTTCAATAGCTGACCTGTTGAAGTGGCAAGGGCCCACCGCCCAACAAAGGTTAGCCTCTTTGTATATTAGCATTAGTATTTGTATTTAGTAGTATAAACATTGAATTAGCTAAAGCTTTAACTCTGTTAGATGATAGCAGTACAGAATTAGATTAAGATTTCCATTCTATAATTGCTTAGAGATCTTTAATTGCTCTATTTTTGCATATGCCCTGTTTTTGTTCTCATGAATTTGATTTCCTTGAGTGATCATGGATATTGGTAGCAACAATCAAAACTACTTGGATAAGAACTAGTGAAGTTCATTGTGAACCACAGTAGAACCAACCTATTGACTATTGAACTACACATGCTATGCTTTGCTGATTGATGTGTGATTTCTTTTCAGAAGTGTGGATTGCATAGTTAGTTTTTTGGGTCATATATCAGAGTTGATCTATCAAACCAATTCCATCTCATACTTGCATGTGCCATAATGGAATAGATGGCCTCTCTGTGAAAGACAACCGAAGTGCATTGCAGTTTGCTATTTTGATTTGTTTCCAACATGTATAATCTAGTTTAGTTCTATACTCGTGACATTAGAAATTACCTTTCCTACTAGTGTCTTGTAACTTTGTTGATTATGAATATTGGATTGATAATTAATGAGTGCATTATACTAAACATATAAGTAGCACAACAGTAATCAATGCAGAGTCGCCAAGTTCCATATTTCTTTTGTACCAGCACGATTGGGATCCCATAAGGTGATGAGCTAGGACGAATGTGCCCCTTGTGGAGAAGTTCTTGGATCTACCACTTGATCTCCTCATTCTCTAACAGAGAGTGGCGGTATATTGTCCCATTGGGAAGCGATGCATCAGGGGTCATATTGATGGGGTGTTTGACCTGATAGTGCAGAGGTACCCCGATAGGTGAGGAGAAGATATATGAGTACGCTTCCAAGACCTTATCCACTTGATTCTATTGTGTGGATAGGTCAGTCGTGGAGACCTGGATGTGGTTGCAATCTTTAGCTCATTCTGAGAGAGAATCACAAAGAATACAAACTTCCTCATCTGAGAGATGACCCTCCTGCATTGATTGGTAGAGATCAAGGAAATGCACTAGGTGGGACTGCCTCTGATATCCTGTACAATTACAATTTCTTGTTCAGAGTAATAATAACACTCTGAGGCCTAGACTCATATACAGCATGGTGTTTCAACAAATATGGTTGGCCCAAAATAACATTACAAACTTTGAGAGGGGCAACATCACACAATACCTCATCTTTGAAGGGCTTGATGTCGTATGATAGGCGACATTGTTGGCTGACGCGGATGTCACTTCCTTGGCAGAGCCATCTGAAGGTGTAGGGTTGTGGGTGAAATGTTGTCGGTAGGGTGAGTCACTTGATGACCTCTGTTGAGATGAGGTTCTACTAGCTAACACTATCAACGATGAAGTGCAGCAGGGTACCCTTCACCCACATCTATGAATGAAAAAGGCGCTCGCCTTCCTCTGGCTCGTTTGGTTCACTGGGTTGGAGCTTGGTGGTAGAAATGATAGCATTGGGTTCTACATCAATGATATATCTCCCCCTTTCTGGTTCTGACTAAGAGTCAAAAGTCGCATCTGATTCATAGGATTTCACCTCAACCACCAATGACTGCTTTGAGAGGCAATCAACAGTGTTATGCCAGGGGATCTTATGGAAGTTTCACCACTTCCCGGTATATTTCTTTGTCTTTCTGGTGTCCTTGTTTTCTTGTGGCCTGGACTAGTTGTCCTGAGGCGGTCCTTCTTTTCTCTATCCTTTGTTCTACAGGTTGGGGCCACCCTTTCCTGGCTTTTGTTGTGATGGGTTCCCAAGCCCAAATTGTCGCATCTTTTGTTTGACCTTCTACTCGATTTTGATGGCATATCGGTGGCCGCACCCAAAGTTGAGATTTCCAGAAACTCCATTTCAGACTGGATGTATATATGCATATCTTCACTATACTTCAGCACTAGATGTCTCTTAGAATATTTGATACCCAGCTTGGTGCGCAAGGTATGGAAGATATTTGTGAACTCGGGCACTGCTTGGTCTCTTTCCTGTCGCAGTGTGGTCCATTTTGTATACAGGTCGTCATAACTTCCAACATGGAAATATTGTTCCTTAATAGCATCCATGAAGGACTCCCATGTGACCGCGACTATAAACAATGAGGATTCCTTTGTTTCCTTCTTCTCACAAAAAGTTTACCGACAATCTTTGACATGGGGAACGGCTTTGAGGAGCACAAAAGTAATATTTTCTCTATTCGAGAAGTTATGGACAGATAAATAACCTTCTAGCAGATTCAACCATTTTTCTACAGCATCTACGTCTATCTGACCTTCAAATATAGGAATATTGAATTTGATTTGTACCTTGAAGGGGGTGGTGCCTCCGTTTGAGGAAGATGTGTCGCTTGTTGGTAGTTGCCGAAGGATTTGTGCAAAAATATCCATCATATCGTTCCTCTATTGCGCGAGGGATTCCTTGAGCAACATTTTGAAGGGATATATTGTCTCGTTGTCTTTCTTTTCTCCTGCCATGAGAGTTCTCTTGGGCATGCGAGAGCATTTTTCCTCAAGAGAAACAAGCTCGAGACCCAATTCTTTGTACCCTAACCTCATTGGGGACATGCATTAAGAACAAAAAGGAGAAGACCACTCTGATACCATTGATCTAGATTTTATAAGCAGAACAAAATGAATATAGATTTTTATCAAAATATTCTTAACATAGAATAACATATATACAGTAAAATCGGTTTCTATTCAATAAGGAAATAAGTTGAAATTGTAAAATGCAGCGGAAAACAAGCTTGCTAGAATGGTGGCAACTTATCTCTGAGAAGAGATGTGATGGCTACGCTCATTCCAGAAGATGATTAAAATGAGGCTCTCAATGTATTTTTACAATAAACAGGAATGTCAAAAAACCTAGACATCCAAAAACCTAACCCTAAGAGATGAAGCGCCAAAAGTTATGTGGGCCTCGTTTGGGTAAGTTAGTACATCAACTTCCTGGGGTCATAACATTTGCATATGATCTCAATTTTAGGTGCATGATATCCCATTGGAAAGGTCTATCTGAGGACTACGCATGTTTCTAATCGAGATCCCTAAAAACGTTGTTTAGGGCCTCAAAATGGCCCTAAAAGTTAGGGACTCGAAAACTAGGAAACAATTGTCAAACTGGAAAAATGCCAAAATGAGCCAGTTGGAATAGGTGGGAGGACACTGACATCCATCTGGATCATCCAAGGGGTGATGGATTCTCCTAAATGTCCTATAAAATAAATTCCATGACGTTATGTCATAGTTAGACAGGGGGCATCCAAGGGGAGATGGATGTTATGCAGAGGCCCTAAAGGCTCAAATCTGACAAAACTTCTTAGAAAAAATCAGGGATTTGATTAGCAGAGGGGTTCCAAAGAAGAAGAAGAAAATAATAGACAAATTCAAAGGATTCAAAGGGCTAGAAACGTAAGAAGAACTAGATGGTTGTCCCTAGTATGGTCGCCAATTTACTGTGGTGATAAGTATCCCCTTGCGGACAAGTTGATTCCCCTTCACATGGGTTTCCTACAAGTGCGACAGGCTCTGGAAAATGTATACTAAAATACTCATAAAAAACCATGTTATTTTCTTTCAGGAGTTTTGAGAGAGAAGGAGAAAAGGTATGTCTACCTGATTTATGACTTGAGTCCTCCCCACTCCAAATGTTAAGCTCCAATCCAAGTAGCTCCATCACAAATTCTTACCTGCAACAATAGAGAAACATTCTCCTACTACTATCTATGATTAGGTAATAGAAACCCTACCAATTGATAACTTACACCAAGTAATCAAATAGACAAGAAATGAACAAGAAATTTTAAGATAAATAGGCCAAGTTCTTGTATTCAATGAAAAGAAAGAAGTTTACAACCTAACGAACCTAATGATGTTGCAATCCTCCAAGATTCTTTATTCATCCCTTGAACATGAATCCAAATCAGATTCTTCAAAAAAATAAAGGTTTGGCACTCCTTGGCAAGATCATAAGTTTGGTATGTTTCTCTTCCATCCCCTCTCACTCTGAAATGGCCTGGTTATATAGATGCAGAAGGGGCTAACCATTAGGATAAACCAGGAATGTAGTTGAGGATAAGGTGGATTATGTTAGGATTTGAGTTATCTTTATCGTTATTCTTGCTCCAATATAGGATGGAAGAAGGCTCAAATCATATCTTGATGCAACTAATAAAACAAACCCTTAACCATCCAAAACTTCCTCGAAGATTCCCCCTAGATTCATAGATTTTGACCAAATATGCTTGGACGCTCCCCCACAAAGGTGTACAAGGCATCCAGGATTCCCCCTTAACACTAGAGCGAGAGTATGGATGCCCCCCCTGCATGTAAAGGGGGGCATCAATGGTCAAACAAAGCCAGGATTGAGTGGAAAAGGTTAGATTTGTAGGGTTTTAAAGGTGTCTTCTTCTTCCTGATGCTCAAGGGAATGTAATGGATCATTCTTGCATGGTGTTGAGGTGGTGACACTTAGGAAAAGAACAAAAAATAAGGTATGAAACTTATCAGAATGGACCATGGAATTTTCGACACTAACTTCACCGAGCAGAGTGAAGTTCGACACTTCTGACACTTAGCAAAGTGAAGTGTGACAATTTACGACACTTAGAAAAGTGTGACAAAATAGTGTATAATAAGTGGCAATTTTTTTTTCAGAGAGGTGTTCAGACTCTATGGTATTCCAAGGAACATAGTCAGTGATTGGGACATTAGATTTCTCAGTTCATTCTAGCATGATTTATTCAAGTTATCTAGGATGGAGCTGGCACCTAGTACTAGTTATCACCCCCAGACAAACAGACAGACTAAGATAGTGAACAAATGGGTTCAGGGGTACTTGAGAAATTATGTGTCATGAAAACAACAAGCATGGATAAATTGGTTACATCTCGGGGTCATTGTTATAACACCACTCATCGCATGTCCATCGAGATGAGCCCATTTAGGGAATTATATGGTTATGATGCCCCATCCTTTGTATATTTTTCATTTGGGGAGAGTCAAGCTCCCAAGGCCAAGGATTGGTTACATGAAATATAGGACATATTGAGAGTCCTGAAGGAGAATCTACAGGTCATCAGAACCAATAGAAGTTGTATGTAGATAAGCACAAGGTGGAACGCAGTTTTGAAGTTGGGGACCTAGTATTTCTCAGGTTCCATCCTTACTCATTGAAGAAGAATGGTGTCAAGAAGTTGAAGACCCACTTTTATGGTCCTTACAAAGTGATCAGGAGAGTTGGGGAGGTAGCATACGAGCCGGAGCTACCAGAGGGTGTATTATACCTGGAACAATTAACAGAGCAAGCAAATATAATGCACAAATAACATGAACCTCAAATATAGAGCATAAATATAGAGAAGAAAGATAAAATTGATACCACAGAAAAATTAGTTCACTTTACTCTTCGAGGTGGAAACCTCCAAATGAGCAGAGCTCTATTACAATAATCCTCAACAACTTATAATGGAGAGATGCATTCTTTAAATGTTGTTCACAACCAAAAATATCATGGGCCAATACCAAGGCGATAATACCATATTCTATCCCTAACTAACTTATAATATTCCACTAACCAACCTTCTAACTACGTGTGGTCCTGTTAATGAGGGTTGACCACTTATTACAATGACAACTAACTAATAACTAAATAAGAGGGGTTAGGGACAGATCCTAACATGTCCTACCCTTTCAAAAGTAGTCATGTCCTCAAATTTGATGATGTGGAAACTATTGCAGGATGGTCATTGGTTCCCAAGTTGCATCCTCTAGAGATGTGTCCTTCCATTTGATCAACACTTTGTTGATAGTTCATCCCCGTAGGTGACGCTCCCTCATGTTAGGATAGATTCAGGTTGTAGCCAAATGGAACCTTCTTCATCAAGTTTAGGTAAAATGGTTTGAACCCGACAATTCTAACCCACTAATTTATTCAAACATGGAACATCGGGTGTATTTTGGAGGCAGATGGAAGTGCAATTTTGTAGGAAATTAGACCAATGTGTTTGAGAATATGATAGTTGCCATAAAATTTGGGTGCCAACTTTTGGTGGCCCTGAGATTTGAGCAATGTTTTCTTGTATGGTTGGAGTCTGAGAAACACCTGATCACCTTCTTGGAAAACCCTTTCGGAGCACTGCTGGTCAGCTTGTTGCTTCATACGATTTTGGTCCATGTGGAGGTTTTCCTTTAGAGCCGCGAGGGTAACTTCCCTTCCTTGCATCAACTTGTAAATAGCCTGGACCTTTGATGTGCCTAGAAGATACGAATTTGTTGTAGGGAGTTTTTTTCCATTCATCATTTCATATGGTGTCATTTTGGTGGTTGCATGATAAGAAGTGTTGTACCACCATTCTTCCAGTGGTAACCATTGCACCCATTGATGTTGTTTGTCTGAAACAAAACAACACAAGTAAGTTTCCAAACACTTATTAACCACTTTATTTTGGTCATCTATATATGGGTGGTATGTTGTTCTCATGTTCAATTGTGTTTCCTGTAATTTGAACAATTCCTACCATAAGGTATTGGTGAAGGTTGGAGACAATGGATGTTGTCATGCCATGCAGCTTGAAAATATGATCCATGAAAACTTGTGAAACTAGGGTTGGCGTAAAAGGGTGTGGTAAGGCACAAAAATGTTCATGCTTGGAGAGGCGGTCTACCACTACCATATGACTGATTTTTTACCTGCTTTGGGAAGGCCCACTATAAATTCCATGGAGATCTCAATCCAAAGAGAAGATGGAATGGGTAATGGATAGAGGGCTCTTGGAATCTTGACAATCTCCCCTTTATGGTGTTGACAAATTTCACATTTGGTGACAAAGTTGAGGATATCCTTCTTGATACCTTCCCAAAAAAAAAGCAGAGGCCATGAGCATAGGTCTTTTGGAATACTGAGTGACATGCGAGAGCAGAAGAATGCAACTCATTTAAGATATGGGGCTTGAGTGTTGATTCTGGAGATAGAACCAAGTGATCCTTATATCTGAGTACATTGGTTTGCCAAGTATAGCCGGTGGGAGGGATAGTGTCATCTTGAAGGTACTGAATTATCTGTGATATAGTGGGATGGGAGAGCCATTCACGTAACGTCACATAAATCCTCACGATTTGAGAGTTATGGCCTTACGAAGTTGGAGGACGCTCATATGTTATCTAGAAGCCCCAAAAGGTCAAAGTAGTCAAAGTGGTTTAAGAGATTTTAAAAGGTAAATAATAAAGTGAAGTAATGAGTGTATTATAATTCAAAGTGAATACAAAATAAATTATTTCAATAATAAATTTAATGGAGAAATTAGAAGTGGGTTAACCTTAAAATAAGGAAAGTGGAGCCAAGTGACCTAGACGATGTTTTTAAAGAAGCTACTTGTAGAGTATAAATAAGAGGCAAGGCTCTCTAATTTTAATCACACTTGAGCATATTGAATATCTATAGGTTTCTGAGGTAACCAAGGATATCTAAGCTGAAATTCTGAGGCAAGGTGAAGAAAAGAAGGACGCAATGCAAGGAAGGATAAATTATTTTGATGGTGTTTTCTAAGGTATGTTATTTACAGGTCATCTCACCATTTTCGCTATAATTTTTTTTCTATAATGATTCAGATAGTGAAATTGCTATTCCATTGAGGAAACATATCCAAGTATATGTGGTGAAAAATTCAGCTTGTGGTTCTTCGTATTTTGGGATTTACACTCCGTGGAAAATAGTGTTTGTGGCTAGTCCTGAAACTAGTCAAAAACAGGTGTTTCGGGTAAAAACGTCATAACTTATTCATAAAATATCCAAATTCAGTGAAGAAAAATGTGTTGGTTAGGGTATATTCTTTAGTATTATTTGTAATATTTTCATATCATTTCAAGAAATATTCCGTGCGGGGCATGTTCTACAAAGTCCCTCTCTAGAATAAACCAGAATTCAGCAAGGTATGCCATTTTTTCTATAACTCCTTTTCTGAGAGGTTCCAAGTAGTGAAACTTGAAGGAATTGTACAAAACACACTAAAGAACATTTTTTATCAGTTTCATATCTTTATACATTACAGGTACAAAGTTATGATTACTTCAAGTTAGGGTGGTTGACTAATCCAAAACTAGGCATGTGAGACTAAAGAAATGTTTGATGAAAATGCTAGTCTCTTGTTGTTAAAGTTAAGGAAGGTTTGCAGGAATGTGATAATATACACTGGGTCTATTATAAAGCTACAAATAATATTTGGATGATGAAATTGATGAGGGCTTTTGGTTGAGGTACATGTTGAGTACATGGTTGAGACAAGTAGTTGATGAGTTGGCACATACATGAGGTGTATAGTTGATGATGTTGGTACATATTGATGAGTCATAGTTGATGAGTAGTTGACACATGATCGTTACATACTTGGTACATGGTTGGATGCACTTGTTTATGGTACAGGTTGATTACAGGTTGTTTGGTACAGGTTGGTGCATGGTTGATGCACTTGTTTATGGTACAGGTTGATTACAGGTTGAGGTACAGGTTGATGCATGGTTTAAATTTATTAATACAGGTTTACAATGGTATATCTCATAGTGATAGTGTGACAGTGGTTCCATCATTCTACTTCTACTTCA
Organism: Picea engelmannii; assembly: GCA_009831015.1. NCBI lineage: Eukaryota > Viridiplantae > Streptophyta > Pinopsida > Pinales > Pinaceae > Picea > Picea engelmannii. Next base: position 62,753 of record ML786458.1, on the reverse strand, counting down.
GGGTGGTTGGACAGGGCAAGGACAGGTGGTTGTATCCACCTTCTGGTTGTAGCCGGAGAACTTAGGGGGTTGTAGCCTCCTTCTGGTTGTAGCCAGAGAATTGGGGAGTTGGATCTTCCTTCAGGTTGTATCCTGAGAAACTAGGGGGTTGGAGCCTCCTTCCAGTTGTAGCTGAAAACAAAGGAATTTGGTGCTTCCAATGAATGTAATTCTTCAAGACATATAAGAAAAATCATTCTGTGATTTTATCATGATTTGGGTTCCCACATAAAACACTGGTGTACTGTGTATGTGTATGATTGTTCATTTGTTCATTGTTTATTTACTCTGTAGTTATTGGATGATAATGCTTCATTTATATAACACTTGGATTTTATGGTTAAAAAGGATTAAATTGCTCTATTACTGATTCACCCCCCCTCTCAGTAATCCAACAATTGGTATCAGAGCCGGATCCTTAAGGAAACAGTTTAACCACTGGAAGGAGATCATGGATTATTTTGAGAATGGAGTGCCAATGTTTAATGGTCAGAATGGTTTTAAGTATGAGATGTGGAGCATAAGGATGGAAGTATTTTTACAGGCAGAGGGACATTATATTTGGCTATCAGTTGCTATAGGATATGATAGTTCAAAAAGGGCAAAGACTGTAGCCAAGAATGAATTGAGGAAAAATAGAAAAATAGCAATGGATTTCATCTGGGAAGGATTACCTAATTTGGTAAAAGAAAAGGTCGGTAAATTTTCATCAGCAAAAGAACTTTGGGATAAGTTACATGACATATATTCTTCACCCATCACAGATTCATAAAATGTCAAAGAAGATGCAGATACAAATCAAGAAGAATTATTTTCACCGTGTCAAGAAGATTCAGAAGATGAAGAGTACATAATCACCAGAGGTATGTTGTTTTGTGTTAATTGTGAAAAACGTGGACATCTTGAAATAGAATGCCATGAAGGAAATGAGACAGGAAAAATAATTGAAAAGGAAGACAATTATGAAGAAGAGTTGATTAGTGATTTAGATGAACTAAGTGAAGAAAATAATTCACCCAAGAAAGAATTGATGAAACAAAAGGAAAGTGTTCACATTTTTTAAGAAGCCCAACAGGTCATCGCAAACTTAATAACTCAACTAGAAGAAGCTAGAAAGATCAAAGAAAATATTGAATATCAAAAGCAGTGTTTGGAACCAACATAGCAGCACAAAAGGAAGAAGCAGAAATGAGAGAGAATATATTGACAAGTCATCTTAAGGAAAGAAATAACGATCTAAACCAGCTTGAGGCAGAGTTTGGTCAAGAAGAGAAAGGACTTGAAGAAGAAATAATCACATTAAAAATTCAGCTTGAAGAAGCGAAAAGAACAGAAGGAGTCATGAAGTCTCAAATAATGAAGAAAGAATAAGAGGTTGAGAAGATTGAAGAAGAAGTTGTCACATTGAGAAGTAAAATCATCAAGCTCAACACAAATGTTGAAGAGACAGAAACATACACATCATTTATAGAGAATGAAGAGAAGCACTCTAGGTTGCTAGAAAAGAAGAATGAAGAAAATAGAAAGAGTTATGCAGAAGTAATCAAAGGAAGGAATCATGGTCAACCAGAATCTAAGAAAACTATTAAAGATAAATATTCAAGGGGACCATCCATGTTCAAGCCACAAAGAAGCTTCAATCATGATCATGATCAGTCAAGACAAAAATTCATAAGGACTACGCCACAAAGAAGATCATTCATTCCCAGGTATGCAAATTTATTTTATGGTCATTGTTTTTATTGTACTAACTTTGGACATAAGGTTACAAATTGCAAGGATTATAAAAGAAATGTTCAAGAAAGAAGTGTCTATGTGGCCGCACGTAATATTGAGTGTTACAAATGTCATAAATATGGACAAATAGCCAGTGATTGTAGAAGCATGATCGATACTTCCATGAAAGAGAATATTGATATCATATATAATAAAGTATGGATAAGAAAACAAGAAGAACGAGTGAACAAAGACCAGGTACCAGAGATCGCAAGATTGGTAATAAAATGATATGAAGAAAATTCTACAGAGAAAAAGAAAGATGTTAGATACAGAAAGGTTTGGAAAATAGCTGAAAGAATGGAAGGGAAAGTAAATAAGAAACAGGTTCAAGAGATTTTACTTTCAGGCATTGTAGTGAAAGATGAATCCACAGATAGAAAGAAAGAATTCAGAGCTCAGAGAGATAATGAATCTACCCATGAAGATGATGATCAATCTACCAATGAAAATGATGATGAATACACATCAGAGCAGGAATTGTTCTGAGCCATCCAGCTTAGAGACTCCCAAGTAATATGAATATTAGACAGGGGGAGTCTATGCGATAGCTGTGACAGACCAAAGAACCATCCTTCGAGCAGCTTGTAGAGTTTGAGAAGACAGATTCAAAGAAATCAGTTAGCAAAAGTACAGTTTGATAGTATAATGATAAATGGGTTAGCATTATGGACAGTTGTGCAAGTAGAGTCTTGGACAGTATGGAAAAAGATGGATTCGTAAGAACACTTAGTAGGTTTGGATAGATATATGATAGTGGATGAGAGCATGGATTCATAGATTGGTTCAGAGAGTGGTTCAAAGACAAAGGAACATTATCGTAATGGATGATAATTACACAGGAAATGGCTCAAACAATGCTAATGGGTTACAAATTGACAAATATGTTTTGGACATAGGTAGCGCATACATTAGTTCACATTCAAAACAGAGTAATGCTCAGAAACAACACTGACAAAACTCCCTACGATCTATGGAAAGGAAGACCAGCAAATGTGAAGCACTTCAGAGTTTTTGGAAGCAAATGCTACATCAAAAGAGAAGATGGAAGAATGGGAAAGTTTGACTCTCATGTGGACAAAGGAGTACTTGTTGGTTACTTAAGTACAAGGAAAGCATACAAGTGTTATAATCTAAGATTTAACAAAGTTGTGGAAAGCATCAACATAACAATTGATGAAACAGGCAGACCAGAATCAAAGGAAGAAGAAAACAAATCAATGGAACAACTTTTCGAAGAAGAAGATGAAAAAGAAGTAGAAGAGGAAGATGAATATGAAGAAAATCCGACAGAAGCAAACGAGCAAGTTCAACAAGTATCTTGAAAGACACCTAGCAAACGAGTATAGAAGAATCATCCTTCAAATCAGATTATTGGAAACAAAGATGCAGGAGTTGAGACTAGAAGAAAAATCCATTCACTAGAACAAACACACCTAGCACTCTTATCTACAATTGAACCAAACTGTTTTGAAGAAGCCAACAAGGATGAATTTTGGAATAAGGCCATGGATGAAGAATTGGATCAAATAGAGAAAAATGACACTTGGGAATTGGTTCCAAGACCAAAAAATAAGAATGTGATCGGCACAAAATGGGTTTTCAGGAATAAATTGAATGAATATGGACAAGTTACAAAGAACAAAGCTAGATTGGTATGTAAAGGATATGCTCATATTGAAGGAATCGACTTTGAAGAGACATTTCCCCCAGTTGCCAGAATGGAAGCAATCTATTTGCTTTTGGCTTATTCATGCTCCAAAAATGTTAAAGTATATCAAATGGACATAAAATCATCTTTTATGACTAGGGAACTTGAAGAAGAAGTATACATTGAACAACCAGAAGGATTTCAGTTGTCAGAGAACACATATTATGTGTGTAAATTAAAGAAGGCCTTGTATGGTCTAAAACAGGCTCCTAGAGAATGGTACTCCAGACTGGATAAGTATCTGCAGTAGGTAGGGTTCAGAAAAGGAAGTGTAGATAGAAACCTCTACATCAAGTTAAGTCAAGGTAATATTTTATTAATTAAAGTTTATGTTGATGATATTATTTTTGGTAGTGATGATGACAGGTCAAGCCAGAAATTTGCAAAAGATATGTAGAAAGAATTTGAAATGTCACTACTTGGAGAACTATACTTCTTTCTAGGACTTCATATACTTCAAAGCAGCCAAGGAATTTTTATTTCTCAAACCAAGTATATCAAAGAAATTATAAAGAGGTTCGAAATGGAAGATTGCAAACCAGTTGCAAGTTGAGCAAAGATGATGATTCAAAGTCTACAGATCAAAGGCAATACAGGTCAATGATTGGTAGCCTATTGTATGTGACAGCATCCAGGCCAGATGTAATGCAAGTAGTTGGACAGGTGGCACGATTTCAAGCAGCACCAAATGAATCACTTGTATTAGTAGTGAAGAGGATTTTCAGATATCTCAAAGGAACAGAAGAGTTTGGGCTATGGTATCCAAAAGGAAAGGATCTATCACTAATTGCCTACATAGACGTAGATTGGGAAGGTTGTATTGATGACCGACGAAGTGCTAGTGGAGCAGCGTTCTACTTGGGTGAGTGTTTAGTATCATGGGTGAGCAAGAAACAATCATCAGTATCTCTATCTATAGTCGAGGCAGAGTATATTGCAGCAGCAGCATGTTGTACATAGGTTCTTTGGATGAAACAAACTTTGACAGATATACAGGTTGAGTATGATGAGCCCATTCCAATATATTGTGATAATACAAGTGCCATCAGTATCTCAAAAAACCCGGTGATTCACTCCAAGGTGAAACACATTCCAATCAAGTATCACTTTCTACAAGAATAGGTTGCAGAAAAGAACATCATAGTTGAGTATGTGGGCACAAAAGAACAAGTGGCAAACATATTTACAAAACCACTTCCACAGGAAGCCTTTAAATATCTTTGCCAAAGACTTGGAGTTATTTCTACTCCAAAATGAATGCTTTTTTAATTCTTTTTAAATGCTTATATTATATGTCTTAGATGTACACGAGGAAGCACCATAAGAGGACAGTTCAGTCAGGGGGAGCAGCCCCGAATGGAAAGATACCTTTTCCATTGATGACAAAGGGGAGAGATTTATCAGATGCAGAGGATACAGGCATGGTTCTAGGGGGAGAATATTTATCAGATGCAGAGGACAGAGGCATGGTTCCAAGGGGAGAATGAGTGATATGATTCCAGTATTGCATCAGAGTGTTTCCATCAATGCCAAAGGGGGAGATTGTTGATTAAGGTTGGTTGTCATTGATGTCAACCCTTGAAGAAAGCCTTGTAGCACAAAGGTTTGGGTAATGGAACCAATATTGTTTGATGTAAATATGAATCATTATTGTTTTTTCATGGTTTATAAGAAGCAAATATGGATGAACTCCAAAGTGGTCCCATTATGGTGAAAGCCCTCACGGGAAGACGCTTTGCAAAGCAAGAGAACCCATTCTTAATTTTGGAATAATGAGATGAAGGGCATTGAATTTTTCAAGGAAACTATCCTATAGGTATAGTGCTTGTCATTCCATTTCTGGTGGTATGTAGAACGTCACATAACTCCTCACGGTTAGAGAGTTATGGCCATGCGAAGTTGGAGACCCCAGGTTTGGGTAATGGACCCAAGTCTGCTTGATGGATAATGGTATGAGTTATGATATATTTTCAGATAATAATATTCTATATGGATAGTACATGTCATGTCATTTCTGGTGGTATGTGTAACGTCACATAACTCCTCATGATTTGAGAGTTATGGCCTTACGAAGTTGGAGGACCCTCATATTTCATCTAGAAGCCCCAAAAGGTCAAAGTAGTCAAAGTGGTTTAAGAGATTTTAAAAGGTAAATAATAAAGTGAAGTAATGAGTGTATTATAATTCAAAGTG
>ML786458.1:33883-52145 GCA_009831015.1 Picea engelmannii | reverse complement strand
TTGTATACCATTAATTTGGACTCTATATAAATTACCTACTAAATTTTTTAATTAGAGTGTCTTTTGAACTAGAATTCATCTATTTGTCATACTCATCTTGTCTAGTGCCTTTTTGTGCCACAAAAAATAATGGACATCCTCTATATAGCTTGATGCAGGTGGAACCTTGAACATGTTAGCATTAGGAAAGTCTCCTTCCTCCTCTCCTTCAAGTTCCCTATTTCATCTCCATGACAGATAATTAGGTTTAACATTGGATTTCCCTAATTTGACACAAATTTTGAAGTCATATTCTTGGAACAACATCAACCATCAACTTATGCTTCCAGAGCTTATCGACTTGTTTACTATATATATCAAACTCTAAATTATGATTTACATTTTAAAAATGAACTTGTTAGATAGTAAGTAATGTCAAAATTTGTGTAATATACCATACATAAGGTTTCCCACTCTATAGTATTGTAATCAGGAAAGAGAAGAGGAGATCACGTGAGGGACAACTTCAAAGCCTCAAAAGAATTGTTGGCAACGGTATCCCAGACGAACTCTGAATATTTCTTTAGTAGCCGCGTAAAACCATGAGTAATCTCGACATAATTAGGGATGAAATGACGAAGAAAGTTTGCTTTCCCCTGCAAACTTTTCAACTTGCGTAGTGTAGAAGGAGGAGGGAGATTAAGAATTGCCTCAACCTTAAGAGGATCTACCCTGATCCCTTGACATGAAACGATGAAACCTAGAAGACGGTCGGATTCTACGCAAAAAACACATTTATGAGGATTTAAATGAATACGATAGAACCGACAATGAACGAAAATGGCTCGGAGATGAGTGGGGTGATCGACTCGGCACAAAGAATGAGCTGGTAAATTATCCAAATAGGGTTGAACGATATGCTTTATATCATGAAAAGCATAAGACATAGCACGTTGAAACATCGCGCCAGCGTTCTTAAGACCGAAGGGAAGTTTCCTATAGGTAAAAGTACCCCAAGGACAAACAAAAGCAGTCTTATGTTGGTCTTCGGGAGCGATGTTAATTTGATTATAGCCAGAGAAACCATCCATGAGAGAGAAGATTTTACTTCCGGCACAGTCATCGACAATCTAGTCAATGGAAGGGGTTGGAAAGCTGTCTTTTGGACAGGCTTTGTTAATATCCCTATAATCAACACATACACGAATACTGCCCCCTTTCTTATCAATTGGTACAGGGTTGGAAACCCATTCTGTTAGAGCCACCGGATAAATAAAGCCGACCTTGAGAAGTTTTTCAACTTCGAGTTTGATAGCCGCCGCTTTACGTGGGTGGACTGGATGAAGGTATTGCCAGACTGGTTTATCTCTGAGGTATGTCTTTATCTCATGTACAACAATTTCAGGGTCGATACCTGGCATCTCTTCGTAGCTCCAAGCGAAAATATCATGAAATTCTTTGAACAAAGATGTATAGGTGGCGATTTCGTCGGGAGAACACGAAGCTCCAATATGAACATTTTCAACTATCCCAGGTTTAATCGATATGTCAATGGGAATCGTGGGAGAGATATTACTGAGGTTCCCTTCGGCAAACACATCATGTGTCAATCCGGGAACGGTCGATATGACAACAACGGTCGACGGAGGCAAAATCTGTTGATAGTTCTCAAGAGTGTGTTGTTCCAGAAAGAGTATGGAACGATGATGCCCATCATCCCAAGGGGTATCCTCCATGACGGACATGATCATCTCATCAGTGGGAAATATAACATGAAAAGGATCGGGAGACAACTCATCAAGAGAGGGGATAGAAGGTGTTGCCAATTGAATGGTCTGATAAGCAGACTCAACCGGACTTAACGACATGACGTCGCCGAAACGAAAATGATCTCTAGGGTCAGGGACAATCCAAGGGTCGTGTGACGTAGGAAGTTCATGAGGCACGGTGAAGATCATGTTGATAGAAGCAACAGACGGGCATGGAACATCGGGTGGTGGAATGGGGAAAGTACCCATTAACGAAGAGTCCTTTAAAAGGCCTACACCGACATTCTCGTAACCCAGCGGGGTTTTAGCTATAAACGACACATTGCCAGTACGAGTATTGGAATTGAAGAAGGCAAGTTGGTCAACAGTAATGACCTTTCCTTGATGAGGAAAATGTACTACATGGAAAAGAGTTGACACAACAGAATGCATGGAATTGATCTAGCTACGGCTAAGCAGAAGGTTATAATCAAGGGGAGCGTCGAATACTTCCACTTCAACTTGGACCGTCTTACCTTCTAGTGTAATGGGCAACAAAGGAAGAACACCGTAAGGCTTAAAACCAAAGCCATTGAAGGCTTTCAAATTATTTTGGGATTCATTTAAAGGAGGAGAGCCAATGGCTTTCCAACAAGCAAAAGACATTACACACGTAGAGGCACCCTCATCGATAATAGTTCAGAAAATGTTCTTGTCAGAGACAACAAATTGTATCTGGAACGCAAGTTGAGGGGATAACCTTGCAATATGATCATCCAAGTCAAAGACTATTAAATTCATATTTGTTGGGTCAATTCCACCTATAGATTTCAACAGAGCCTTCCGTTGTGCAGGACAAGACTGAAGGACTTCAAGGGCTGACATCGCTGAAGGTGCATGGGCCAGATCTTCCACAATGTTGTAGTTCTAGGCTACATGAGCATGAGGATTGAAAGCCGATATCCTAACGACACCTTTTGGGGGTGGTCACAGAATTGTATCAAGATTCAATCGTTCAAGATGAAGAGGACCGTTTGTAGGTGGAGTTGGTGGAGAGGGTTGTACCAAAGCAGGAGGTAAATCGTCAACCTTTTCCTTAGATGGAGTATAATCTTTGGCTCTAGTCGTGTGTGCAACGTTGTTTTGCTTAGAATCACCAGTACACATCAAAACATATGATGTGGTAGAAATAGATGGTTGGTCATGAATGACCAACTGAGCCTGTTGTTGAGACGGGAAGGGTTGTGACAAGACTGCCGGTGTAGATGGTTTCGGGGTTCCCTGAAGGAACTTAGTGACCTCGGCACGTCGTGGACAATCCTTCATGTAGTGATCGTCACCACAGATAAGGCAAGGGTATCATGTTTTGCGCTTATCCCGATCTTCAACAGGAGGGGTTTTAGTTTTCTTAGTTTGATTATTATTTTTTCCCTCCTTATTCTTGCCTCTCCCTTTCTTTGATTTATTTTTACCGGTTGGGGTAGATTGAACGACGTTCACCTCAGAGGTTTTACTGGTGGAAGTGGCAGGAGACGGAGCATTTTGAACATTAGAAGAAGCAGACTTAGGGTTGGTGCTTGAAATAGAATGCGATTGGACTTGGGCAGTACCAATCACACCGTCGGCTGCATGTGAGGCAGGTGGAGTAGTTGAAGTGTTGGAAGTACCAGGACGAGGTAACTCAGGTAATAAATCATAAAGTGTTCTTGTTTGCAAATAAACGAGATCAAGATATTGAGCATGACTGATAGCTTGCTCTTCCATGACAACGCCACCCATGGCAATCTCCTTACCGATTTCATTCACAAATGACTTTGTAAACCATTTGTCCAGTAACTGATCGGGGAATTCAAGTTTGATGAGACGTCATCTCCTTCGCCACTCATGTATATGATCAGATATATGAGTGCCTTTAGTCTGTTTGAAGGAAGTCAAAATCTCAGTCCCGGTATCATAATGGATCGATAACTGGTAATGGGTAAGGAAAGCCATAGCTAGGGTGTTGAAATCAAAGAAGAAACCTCATGGCAATTCAATATACCACTTCGCAGCAGAACCAGTCAAGGTTCGTTGAAAAAGACGTAAACGAATAGAGTCATCCATCAATGAGTTGGATGAACACCATAAGTGAAAAGTCATAACGTGATTGTTTGGGTCCTCTCCCACTTTTCCATCGAATTTAGGAATGTCCGATGGAAGCTTGGCTGGAATAGCAGGCCATTGGGGAGAGTGACGAATAGGATCATTTAAAATCCGAGACAAATCTGGGAAATCCAAAGTAGCAAGAAAAGGTAACTGTCGATTCACCTGCAGGTACTGGTGACTTTGGGGTGGAATCCCTGTTGGCAAACCCGTAGGCTCGTACGTTGTCTGCCCATAGTGGGAAGACCCCGGCTGATTCGGTGGTGGCTGGAGAGGATAGTAGTTCCAAGGATTATAACCTTGATTTTGAGTAGGGACCCGAGGTTGAGCATTTTGACCCTGACCCCAAATAGGATTAGGTATACCAGGATATGGTTGGCCTATAGTAGGGACAGGTTGTTGCCCCCCAGTCATTTGAGGAAGATTTTGTAGCATCTGATTTCAATACTGGGCCAAAGCAGGAGGTATATTTTGTCCAAAAGGTGGGGTTGGTCCCCCTATCGTAGGTGGAGTTCCAACTGGAAGTTGTGTGCCAATTGTAGGTTGTGTAGTAATTGTATTGTGTCTGGTAAAAGGAAATGGAATCGTACCACCTTGTCCACCAACGGGAATCTACAAGTTTGGTGCAACGGTCGGTATAGTGCCACTAGGATTAGAATTGCCAGAAGGAAATTGAGGGAGTGTCGGAATAAAACTGGGAATAGGGTGCCCATGAGAAGAAGGACCACCAGGAGTACTAGATGGGGTTTGTGGAGGTGTTGGAACAGAAGCATTCAACGCATGGTATCCGGGTGGTAGTGTCGGAGTGACATTGGGCATTCGCTGTGTGTTGATAGGAGCAAGACCAGCTGTAGTGAACCCGGTGGGGACACTCTTAGTATTCGCGAGATGAGCCATTTCAGTAGGGAGAGTAAAGTGATAAGTAGTATTCAACGATACAGTCTCTGTCTCAGAAAACATTGGTGGGTTGATTTCGGAGACCACAGGTGACTCAGGACTAAAGAGGCCCCTGCGGACGTCTACTGACCAAAAAGGATCTTGGCCTTCTATACCGGGAAGAGACTCAACGGGTGCTCCAGAAGAGGTAACAACTAATTCTCTGGAAGAATTTAATCACACAAAGGGTCGTTCACCACGGAGAATTCGAAAATCTTCTCTAGTATTGGTAATTCAGAAAGGTTCTAGAGAGTCAATTCATTCTACCTGTGGAGGTGGTCTAGAAATGTCTGGGACTTCACTCTGCCGAGGAGAGCCCTCAAGTGTAGCTATAGGCAAGGGTTGCGAAACGTCCATATGTTCTAGAGATAAACCCTACATTCTACGTGAACAATGTGGGGGAGCTATTGTAAACGAGTGAGAAGCTCCGCGAAGAAACTCCTATGGTCAACTTCGAGAAACAAACAACACGCGCTAGTAAACAAAATCTATGAAACAATCACTAGGCAAACAAGACCTTCTAATTTCGAAGCCACTAGTTGGTGATGAAATCCAACGTCGCAACAACAAGACAAGAAGGGGCGGGGCTAGGGTGGAAAAGTTACGTTGATGACCTGCTTAACGGACTTACACCCTGTTGCAAGCTCCCACACATAATAGTGGGTATACCCTCCAAGGAGCCTGAGTGAGTTTGATCAATGTCAATTCCGGGTACCGTGAAAACTTTCCCCTTCACAGTCACCTTGGGTAAGAACCTAGAGAGATAGGCCACTAAGGTCACCACAAACAATAGTAAAGCCTGGGGGAATAGTCGACGGTCCGATCCACATGCAAGGGCAGGGTATCTAGCCTGAAATCAACTCAAAAGGCTTCCACTCATCATTGTGGGTATACCTCTGAGTGACCCTCGTAATATGTGCAATCTCTACACTGATGTCAACAAAGCAGGGTGAGTAACTCTGCCAACATCAATGCGACCTAGTGCTTGACCCTTGTGTTAGAAGGGCTTCCCAGGACAATATGTTGCAAATGGAATTTAACACTCCCTAACTCAAGATGCTATTGTGTGTTTTGAGATTTTGGAGAGTGTATCTCTCTTCCTACTCCAAATCACTAGCCTAACTAAATGTTGGTGTAAAAGAGCCCTAGAAAAGAGTTACTAGATAAATTTTATGATTACGCAATGTTCTTAAGAGCTGTTGTTTACTCAAAGGTAACGGAAATGAAACTTATGTTTTATGACTCTGACCCAAATAATGCAAGGATGAGAATGAAATATAACACTTTTCGTTGAATGAATCCTATGTATGGGAGAGAGAGAAAATTTTCCAGATCAACCCTGTACTACAATGCAAAATTTCCTTTCAAATGCCAACACAAACAATCACTTATCAAATGACAATGCTCTATGTGTCTTTTTCAAATACTTCAACAATCTCTAAAATTTGATTTTTCAATGTTTTCTAAAAGACAAAAACAATTTTTTGAAAGAAAAGCTTGTTGTTCACTTTCCAAAAAGAACCCTCACTATACCAATGAGAGAGCAAAAAATTAAATCATAAAGAATCAAGCAATAACAACCCAATCAACTCTTTCAATGAAAGCAAAAATAAAGAGCAAACCAATTAGTCTTCTCAATGCAAATGAAAATGTTCTTTCAAACCAATAAGCAAATGAGAAAAACCAAGTACTCAACTTTCAAGTTTCAACCAATCACTGGTTCTCAACTAATCAAACAAACTCAGAATCTGAAGTCAGAGAGAATGGTTTTGCCAAGAAGAGTCAAGAAATGAAAGTCAAGCCAGTGCCACAAATGACAAGAAAAGCCTTGAAATCCTAAGACTGTTCATGCATGCAAACTAAAGCAAGAAATATATCAATCAATGGTCCAAGAAACTCATAAGAGGTAATTCAACTGATCTGGGCAGTTAGAAAGACCAAAACTCAATTTCAAAATTTTGAAAAATCGTGTTCGTAGGCAAACAATATTACACAGTGTGAGAATCTATGATTCTCGCAGGTGACCTTTTAGCAAGGTGCGAGAACCTCGCACTGAAACCTATGTGCAGGGTGCGAACCTTCCCAATTCTCGTAGGTTGCAATGAAGTGCATTGCAAGAATTCCTGAACCTATCCAAAAATTTGAAAAATGAAGTAAAATTCAAAAAGGCTTCTGGACTCAGAAGGTCTATCAGGATATCCTGAAGACTCAGAGTCTGATAGGACAGGAGAAAAATGAAACCAGAGGAAATGGCCACAGAAAAATATCAAAAACCACAAATAAAATGGGATAATCCCCAGTGGAGTCGCCAATTTTGTTATTGGATAAATCCGTAAGTGTGGACACAAACCAATCTCCCTAGATCCACCCGAATCTAGAACAAAGCAAGACAGAATGATACTCTTTCCCTAGATTTTAACTATTGAATGTATTAGGAGGCACGATCAAAGAACATACCTTATGATCGCTTCCTTTGGTCTTTGTTGCTCCTGCTTCGCTCCAGTGCTCTCGTACAGTCAAGATCAAAACAATACAAACCAACCGAAGTGAAGAAAGCATAATCTATTCAACAGTCAATCTATGTATATGATCAAGGAGTTATACAATAAAGTGGAACTAACTTTATGGGAAAGGGACACATTACTTTATCATATTGATGGAAAGTAAAGATTACAACCTAAGCCTTGATGTTGCAAACTTCCTTTCAATGGACCTTAGCTCTAACACACACACTTGCTCACTTGCATGAAGAAGATCAACCACCTTTGATAAACTTGTTGGAGTTCTCTAGTTGTTGTAGCTTCAGTCCTTCACACAATCTTTCACCAATTCTCCAATGTCTCACTTAACCTTGTTTTCTTCTAATCTTTTCCATGAGAATCCCCTCAATATATAGGAGAGAATGAATTAGTTACTTGGATAGGAATGATCCCAAAATATCAGGAAATCCAGTACTTAGATAACCATTCGAATGCCATCTCATCCTTCTAGAAGATTCCCTTCTAGAAGCTTCGATAATTCATCTTTTTCCCTTCTTTAGAAAGAGTTCGCACCCTAGTAGTTAGACACAGTGCAAACTTCTCGCACCCTGGCTTAAGGTAGCCTACGAGAATCATGCATTCTCGCAGGAAAATGTATTAGAAGCCTGCGAACCTTCCTCAAAAATGTGATTTCTGGAAAGAGATGAAGGTAACTTTTCTCAAGAAAAATTTCTAATGAAGAGCCTGAGTACACCATCATCAATACATCATCATGATGACCAAATCATGGGTAACACCTGTAGACACCAAGGAAGGGAATCAACCACCAAGGAGGAGTGAAGGAAAAGCTACCAAAACTGAATCTGAAGAACAAAGAAATATTACACTCTCTTCCCAAGAACATCATCTGCATGGAAGAAATCAACCTACTCAAAGAAGAAAACCATTGTCCAGGTACAAAGATTCTTTCTATGGATATTGTTTTTATTGCTCTAACTTTGGCCATAAAGCTGTAAATTGTTCTTTAATATTTTGGCATGAGCAATCAAGACAAACAAGGAATAAATACCTTCCACAACAAAGAATGAAACAACGACAGACTGCAAATCAGGTGATGGCTGGAAAAAGGATGCAGACTAAGCATAAAAATCGTTATGATCCTTTGTTCAATGAACCAGAATGTTACATCTGCCATAATTATGGACATATGGCTGTAGACTATTGCTTAAAGAACTATACACTAGAGTCAAATCACGGAGATGAAAACATCAAGGTTTGGAAGAAGAATGAAGATAACAAGTGTGGATTAGTGTTGTCAGCTCAAAAACAAAAGGACTCCTAGTATATTGACATTGGATGCTACAGTCATATGACGGGAAACAAAAGTAAGTTCCTATCACTCAAGGAAAATAAATCAAGAAGTGTGACCTTTGGAAATGATGCTCTAGGAAAGATCAGAGGTAAAGTTCTAGTAATCTTAAGTAATGGAAGAAGCAAAGCTCAAGATGTATTATTTCTTGATGGTTTAAAGCATAATCTTCTTAGTGTCAGTGTTATAACCCTAATTTGCACCAGACATGCTTACCCGGCCTCAGACCATCTCAGATTCCTTCTTTGCAAAAACACTACTGAACAACTCTTCTTAAAAACCCCTTTTATAAAGCCCCATGCGCCCTACTTCATTACTGCACGCATGTACATGCTAGCTGACCCAAGACAGCCCGCGTGTACCTACAAAAGAATGAAAAAAGAAAAGTTGCTGACAGAACACACAGCTTTGGGTAAGTTAACTAAACCTTTCGGCCATGCATGCCTAGTCACTCGACCAAATACCTAGCTTCTTCTAGCCTATAAAAGAAGGGTTAGGGGTCCCATTTGAAGGGGGAGAATCATAGTAAAGAAACTATACTCGATTGAGCATTCCCTTTGTCCCAACCTTTAGCCATCCTTGTGCAAAGAGAATTATAGAGCGAAGCATTTGGAAGACAGTGGAATAAGAGGCCAGGATCAGGATCGAGGAGCAGTAGCCAACTTTATCATTGTGAAGTTAATAAAATAATTTCTTTTCCCGTCCCACCATCTGAGATTGTCATTATTGAAATATTGATTGTATGATTGATTAAATATCTAACCCGTTAGTTCATATATCGAATGCATGTGGAGTTCTTTGTTTGTCTTTAATGAATGTAGGTCAACATTGGGAGGAGAGTTGCAGTCAAAGAATGACCAAGCATGAAAAGGGATTGACATCAAACACGAAAAATAAGGTACGTTAACTTAATCTCTTGAGCCTTGTATTTACATATGAGTAATGGGGGTTTAGGCATGGGATGATGGTAAAAAGTAAGAATCTTTCGGTCATTTCTGCATGCATGATAAAACCCTTAGTGCTAGTCCATAGGAGGGATTTCCCACCCATAACAGAATTGGATACCATACTGGGGATCTCTAGGGTTTCTGGGAATATTTTTTCTTGGGTATTTTTAAGAACTGGTTCCATTCCTTGTTTTTAAAGTTTCTGCAAAAGTCTGAGCTAGCAAAGATTCTGGTCTTCCATAGAAGTTATCTCTGTTTCTTTGCTTGAATGTAGTTTTTTTCAAGACCCACAGAGGTACACGCGGCTTGTATAAGGTCTTCACGTGTGTACCCACGCCCTACCTTCCCACAACCCATGTGTACACGCTAGTTGAGGAAGTGTCAATTGCGTGTATGATTTCAAAAAATTTCTTTTAGAGAGGCAATCATCCTCTCCCCTCTCAAAAAGAATCCTTCTCAGGGTTTTTTTAGAACTCATTATAGTCTTTATTGTTTGCAGTCTATAGCTTAGGTTTCACCTTAGATTGGTTTGTTCTATGAATTTTTCCTTGAATTGTTTTCTTTTTGCTGTCAAAGTAAGTGTCTGAGTCTTCAAGAGATTCTGGTTCTCAGTACCATTAGTCTCTGCCTGGGCTTGATTGCTTGTCCTTTCATTTTTTAGAGTTTCAGAAGTACATGTGGCCTATATAAGGTCTGCACATGTGTACACGTGCCTTGACTATACACAGCTCGCGTGTACACGCTTGCTGTTGAACTGTCAGCAACGTGCCTGTGGAGAAAATTTTTATTTAAGGTGAGGTAGTCATCCTTTACTTTGTCAAGAATTATACCTCTTAGGTTTTTGGGTCTCTGTCATAAGCGGTCAATAACTTAGGTTTGATCACAACAATAACTTCCTTTTTCATTAAGAAGTTTTTCCTCAAAATTTTCTTTTTCTAGGGTTTTTAGACAAGTGTGAGAGTCCAATTTTAATTTTCTTGTGTGTTATTTTTAAAGTGACTCTTTGTGATCTGCGCTTAGGCCATAAGTTTTCTTGGTCTTTACTTGTTGATATTTTTCATTTTTTCTTTGTGAGCATTCAAATAAATAAATAAACTTTTTTTTCTTTGTTTGGTTAAATAGTGTTGGTTTGCATTAGTAACTAGGAAAAGTCTTTGCTTTCATAAGTTCTTGACGGTTTACTTAGATCATAAGTATCTCATAGTTGAGTGAAATCCTACTTTGAATTTGTTGTTCAAAGATCTTAGAAAAAAAAAAATTTGAAAAGTTGTTTAAGATTTGAGTCAAGAAGAAGTTATTTTGTTTCCAACTTTCTGTTTATTTTTCTTTCATCTTTCAAACATCAGTAGTTTCACTTTCATAACCTTTGACTTAAGACAAGACATAAAAATTAACGCTAAATCTAAAATTCATTAGACTTTTTATGTTTGTAGCGTCAACCAACATGTTTAGGGTTAGGGCCTTGAATTAGGTTGGAGAGGAAACTCTTCAAGGCCATTAAATGAAACATTGGTGTCTGAGTTAGGGAGTGTCAAAGTTCAGTATTGTGAAAGTTATTCGAGACCCCCCTCTAACACAGGGGATAAACACGAGGTCGCATGTGGAAAGGTAGCAGAGATAACCCATCCAAAGCTGGACCAATCGTAGTGGAGAACACATATAGAGGGCTTGTCTTGGGATTCTGTCGATTGCATTTGCCACGGAGCTTTGTGGGTCTCGAATCCATTTGAGGTCCTCAGTTGTATTTCAGACCACTTGCCTTCGATACCCTTGACAGGTTTCAAGCTCGATACCCTGCTCCTTGTGGTCTACTCGACTGTCGACTGTACCAACCTAGTGACTGTTTGCGCGCTGGCAACTTAGTTGTCTAGTTGACTATTCAGTTGCCTCCCCCACGCACAATCCTTCAACTTCAGAGTCTTCAGGGTAAGGTGGACTTGTTGAGGAATTTTATCGCAAACTATGCCGATATAACAAAGGGATTTATGTGCTTGTTGAAGAAGGACGTTCCTTTTCATTGGGATGATGCAGCTCAACGTTCTTTCGATGCGTTGAAACATGCCCTTACAACTGCCCCTCTGCTTCAGCCACCCAATTATAAAAAAGACTTCCTATTATACTTGGTTGTGGCAGAGTCAACCATCGACATGGTCTTAGTTCAAAAGGATGATTTACTCTCATAATATGTGATTTATTACCTGAGTTGAGGCCTAGTTGGACCGGAACTAAATTATTCTCATATCGAAAAACTTGCGTTGGCAGCAGTCCATGATGTCCAATGATTTCGTCATTATGTTTTGTTTCGCAAGACCACTGTCATTGCCGTTGTGAATCTGTTTCAATATGTGTTGACACGACGGGTCATCGGTGGAAATATTAGTAGATGGATAGTTGTCCTTCAGGAATTTGACTTAGATTTCATTCCAGTGAAATCCAAAAAGTCACTGGTCTTCACAGAACTCATCTTGGAACTTTGGATCGAGTCAGGTGATGTTATGCCTGAAGAGTCGCCTATCAGAGGAGATATGTTTTTGATCGCATCTTCGGATCCCTGGTACGGAGATATACTTGTCTATCTCTAGACTTTGAAGTGCCCCACCTCTACTTCTCATGATGAGAGTTTCTGTATATTCCATCAGGCTAAGAATTATCTCATACTCGACGATACGTTGTATCGAAGAGGTGTAGACTACATCCTGCACCGATTCTTCACTCACGGAGAAGCAATTATCATGCTTAACGATTGCCATACCGGAGCATGTGGAGGTCATTTTTCTTGGTTGGAAACAACCCAAAAGATTTTACGAGCAGGTTACTTCTGGCCAACACTAATCAAAGATTGTATCGAATCGGTTAAGAAGTGCCACCCATGTCAAATCTTCTCTCAGAAGATGAGGGAACATCCCACTCCCATGTTTGTTGTCATCACAATTGGTCCCTTCACCAAGTGGGGGATTGATTACACTACATGCAACCCTCCATCAGCAAGGGGGCATTGTTATATCATTGTCGCCATAGACTACTTCACGAAGTGGGTCGAAGCTATGCCAACGTTTAAAGATGATGGAGAGACTGCAACTCTCTTTTTATTCAACTAGATAATAGCAAGGTTCGACATCCTGAGAGAGATTGTCACTTACCATGGCAGTCACTTTCAGAACTAGATGATGACTGAATTAACATCAAAGCTTGGGTTGCAGCAAGAACATTCGTCACCCTACTATCCCCAAGCAAATGGTCAGGTGGAAGCTGTAAATAAATCTTTGAAGACCATCCTATAGCGAACGATCAACTCAGTGAAGTAAAATTGGCATTTGATGTTATAATCGACATTATGGGCTTACCGAACATCTGTTAAGACTACAACCGATTTCTCAACTTTTCAACTCGTTTATGGGTTGGAAGCAGTCTTGCCTATAGAATGTCAGATCCCGTCCCTAAAATTGGTAGTACAGTTATTGCCAGACACTTCTCCACTTGAATAACGGTTATTATACCTTGAGCGGCTCAATGAACAATGTCGTGATGTGGCCCTAGCCAATGAGGCTCACAAACAAAAAGTCAAGTGTCAGTATGATCGGTCCGTTCGTCCTCAAATTTTCTTTGAAGGCAACCTTGTCCTGGTCTATGACCAAGATAAGGACCCCCTGGGGGAAGGAAAATTCAAACCCATGTGGTTTGGACCTTTCATCATAAAAGAGGTTCTAAAAAAGGGCGCTTATCGTCTGGTTGAATTTGAGGGAAATTCTTTGGTGGAGCCAAGAAATGGGCTCTACCTCAAGAAGTATTACTCATAGGTAGGTCACCTTGGGTAACTTTTTGTAACATGTGTATAGTCTTTGTACTATTACTTTCTGGTTTATTTTAGTATTATGGACATGTCATTTTTGATGTTATCTTTTGTCACTGTGGCATATGTCAAGTGAATCAGAGGTGTTCATTGGGTACGTAGACGGTACTAGCTGGCACACTCGAAGGCTTTCCTCCGTAGCTTGGGTAATTTTTACACCTCGAGGCTAGTTATTATCTTCCGGAGGTATATGCTTAGGCGACACCACAAACAATGTCGTCGAGTACAGTGGAGTTATTGAGTTGTTTCGTGACACCCTGTCATTTGGTATCTCTCATCTCCGGGTCTATTCAGACACTCAGCTAGTTGTGTCTCAGTTAAATAGAGTCTACCGTGTTCATGATCTGACTTTACACCGATGATTCCTTAGGGTACGTCTCTTAGAATGAAGCTTTGATTATATTACATATTTTCATTTTCCTAGGAGATTAAACCAAGTTACAGATACTCTAGCTAATCAAATTTTAGACTGGCATCTCGCACACATATAAAAAGACATACACATAAACATGTAAATACATTTTTAAAGGCAAATATGATCCATAAGACACAAAAAGAAATAAAATCCATATATAATATCATAATCATTAGAGTACATAGGTGGATGGAAGCGCCTCAAAAAATATGACCAGTAATGAGTCATGGGGCTTATACCCTCAAAAAATATATATAGGTGGAGCTATCAAAGTCGAGACTAGCTAAGGTCAAGCCCTGTGGGCCCTGTTGTAATAATCAACTATGTTTGCCAAACGCTGAAATAGTTGGACCGACATCCATGGTGCTCCCACTACATGAGGCTGCATGGATGGTGGTAGATACTCAATCTCTGCCATAGGGATGGTGCGAGTGAGTGAGGTAAAATTTCTCTCAACTCATCTCAAAACCCTCTCAGCCTCACCGGTTGGAAGCTCTCATGCTGCTGCTAGTCCCCCTGCGGCGATAGGTGCGACCCCTGGTCGAGGATGACACCTGCTCCTCGCATAATCCACAGGTTGTGAGGGTCCCACATCTGCACACAATAGACATGTATCTGTCAAATACTCTGGTATAAAAAAATGATATATAAAAAAAAAAAAAACAACATAAAAATTATATATGTTTCAAAAAAAAATGATGCAAAATTACCCATCTAGCCTCGCTCCTCGCCTAGAGGTACATGGATCTCTGAATCTCTCAAGAAATCAATCCCAACATAAGGATAATCCTTTATGGATGGGATCTTCTGTGACAACCAAGAAAAGAAGTCATCATCAAAGGACTCATTGGTCCTTCCACCACCTTGTCGTGGCAGCAACATTGCCCATCTGCAAACCATAGGAAGAGAGGCCTGATGTCCTCGTACCACCACTCGAGGACTGAAACTAAGAACTCTTTGAAAGAAGAAAGAGCATAGAATCATCCCAAACTCGAAGTTCCTCTACGTCCGTAACCGACAATCTGTTAGCTGCTTCATACAATCCAGCAATGTAGTGCTCCAGTCAAATATCTGTGCATTTAAGCACTGGACTGCATAGTTCATCTGTGCATGTGACACCTGATGTAGAGCTGCAGAACTAGTCATCTGCCCAATAAGAAACACAATTGCTCACAGTAATAAATTGGTGATCTTTCTTATTGGCACTTGCGAGCTCGATCGGTCTGTACCAGCCTCACAGTAAAGTCCTATCAATTCCGATATATTATGAGGCCCCAAAGGAAATGTACAGAAATTGACTAGTTCCCCTCTCCTGGAGAGGCTAGTCAAAAAGTGTATATCCTCTGTAGTGGGCACCAGTGAATGCCCCTCTAACATAAAAGCTTCTGCGCCAGGGTGCCATTATTCAACCAAGGCATTCAGTAGCCTAGGTTGTGCTCTCATGAAAGGACACAAAATAAACTTGAGAAAGCCACATTGCATTAACCCTACCACAGCGTTAGGGTCTTCCCCAACTAGTGCGCTAATATCTTTGTGCTCTCGTTCTCTCCATTGCACATACATCCTGCACATGGGAAAATTTTCAGAGGGTTAGGCCTTCCTTTTTAAACCTTTTTGCACTCATGGGAGGGTCCACGCGGGCTATTGTGATGACAGTCGTGTGTACACGCGCTTTGACATCAGTCAGAGCGAGTGTACACACAGGTTGTCATAAGACAGCCTACGTGGACCTAGGGCCGACCTTTTAAAGGTCGACGCCCCCCAAGAAACCAAATTAAATGCATAAATAAATAATTAAAAAGAAAAAGGAGGTAGTTTATACTTACTTGGTCCAGATGGATGGTCGTTTCATCCACTATAGCTCCCAGAATCACCACTTTTATCAAAGGGGGTTTTTGCTCCAAAGTCAATTTCCAAATCAACAATGGTGATAATGAGATGGCAACTTCTATTTACAGACTTTTTGGCCCTTTTTTGTCACTTTTTTGGCCCCCCTTATCATTTTCTCTAAATTGAAAACCATTTAGAGTGATTCAGGAGTTTCTATGGAAAGTTACGTTCAGGTATCAGGACATTTTTCGGAGCTTTGGGTCACTTTTGACGGTCCGTGGGAAAAACCTCAGATGGTCAACTTGAACATATAAGTTAGGTTTCCACCCCTAATTTTGTATCTCGTTGTCTTTATCCCTTTTCCATAGGATCAATCCCATCAAGTTGCGACATAGAACCATCATTGCTACTTTAGAAGTGTCGCGATTTGGTGGTAGAGCTTACCATAACATGGATGCCCTAGGTAGATCTTGGTTGCATTATGGTGTCCATGCTATTACTAATGATAGTAGGCTCGGGAGTCCTTTTAGTTTTTCCTGATTACATGTTTGAGCCTCATTTGCATGACTCTTGACCTCACCCACGGGACTCCCAAAACATAACGGGTCTTCTTTTAATCCCTTTTCAGACCCTCTAAACATGAAAATATTGTCGAGCGATCTTGTGGCCTTTCACGCTCATTAAACTAAAATTTGAAGTCACATCTATCCGACGGTAGTTTACCCCTTTTTCGGTCTGGACGATCAACTGTACGAACAAAGGTATACTCTTAGGAACTTCAGTTCTCTAGAAGAGTACTCTCAAGTATAATTTTAACCTTTTTTGAGGCCTAAGGGACTAAATTTAAGAAAAAGAAACCCCCATGGAGTCCATAGTTAAGCTCTTTTCAGACTCCCTAAAATTGAAAAGATCGTCAAGTGACCTTATTCTTTTACACTCATTAAAATGGTCCAGAAGAACATTCCTGACGGAGTCCATAGTTAAGTTTTTTTCAAACTCCTTAAAAATGAAAAAATGGCCGAGTGATCTTATCTTTATCACACTTGTTAAAATGGTTTTGAATAGATGTCTTGTCGGTGCTAGTTTACCCCTTTTTCGAACCAACTAGACTACCTTCAAAAAAGGTACCCCATTGGAGTCTCCTTTTACGTTTTCCAGACTCTCTAAATATGAAAAACCGTCGAGGTTACCTTCTCTGGGCTCGTTAAACTTACATCAAAGGATGTTACCATTGTGTGTTTTGTTAACCGCGTTTGCATACCTTCGTCTTTGGTCTAATGTCGGCTCCATGTTGCTCTCAACTGAACCATCTAAAGCATGCCTTATACACAAGCCCTGCAACACTTTGCCTCTGTGTCTTGACACCTTTGGTCCCAGGAGGGATTTTTCCTGAGTGTCCTTTCTTTGAACACCAGTCTTGTCCTTGCGCCTCGAACTTGTATATTTGCGACACTCATTCCTTCTTTGTAACGTAACATTCTTTTATTCTTTTTCCAAAATTATTGAAAAAGACAAAAAAATCAAATATACCCCAAAAAGAGGAAGGGAAAAGTATTTTCTTTTTATTGGCAGCACAATGAGTCGCCCTTGGACAAAGCACATATTCCATTTTTTTTCAAGCCCTGGGTTTTAATATGACCTTAGGAAGCTGTTCTCACTACATTGAGTTGTGTCCTCCTCCATTTGGTTACTCTTCCAAACACATGGAGAGTTTGCATTGCCTCCTACCTCGTGAACTTATGTTAATGCCATGCTTCCTGAGTCTCATCATTTGTCGTGCTATTTCCCAAGGGAATTTTTACCAAGCCTGAGTCAGCCCCTCTGCAGTTTGTCTCTTGCCCTCATGCCTGACCATCCTCAAGGTCCAATCAAATATTTGTTCGAAATCAATGAAGCCTTCAGTCTGATCATCAAGATCCTCTAGTCCATGACTGACGAGCCATCAAAGACCTCTGGGTAGTGAAGTTGTACACTCATATTACACTCCTACCCTATTTTTGAATATTTTGAAGCTGTTGCTCAAGCTCTGAAGACCTCATCTCCAACCATCAGGCCTTATCAGCTTCTAGAAGATGGATACTCTACATGTATATCTTTTTGATTTCGAGATGTAGCTCCACTGTGTATTGCTCACGGTTACACTTTATATAGTTATATGACATGATCTATAGTGTATTTGATTGGTAGCCATGATTTTATGTCATCCTGAGCATGGGTATGCCTGCCTCGGTGAGACAATTATTATTTTGCAAAAGGAACCTCCTGATTTCTAGTCCTTGGGCTCACTTGTTCGGAACATCGGTGAAGATTGTTAATGTATTTCAACCATCATATGCTCTTTTGACCTCACACATTAGGGGGCATCTGTTATAACCCTAATTTTCACCAGACATGCTTACCTGGCCTTAGGCCATCTCGGATTCCTGTTGATTAAGGTTGGTTGTCATTGATGTCAACCCTTGAAGAAAGACCCGTAGCACAAAGTTTTGGGTAATGGACCCAATAGTGTTTGATGTAAATATGACTCATTATTGTTTTGTCAAGGTTGATAAGAAGTAAATATGGA
>ML786458.1:16722-32618 GCA_009831015.1 Picea engelmannii | reverse complement strand
ACAGGTTCAAAGTTATGATTACTTCAAGTTAGGGTTGTTGACTAATCCAAAACTAGGCATGTGAGACTAAAAACAAGTTTGATGAAAATGCTAGTCTTTTGTTTTTAAAAGTCAAGGAAGGTTTGCAGGAATGTGATCATATAAACCAGGTCTATTACAGAGCTACAAATCATATTTGGATGATGATATTGATGAGGGATTTTTGTTGAGGTTGGTGCATGGTTGATGCACTTGTTTATGGTACAGGTTGATTACAGGTTGGTGCATGGTTGATGCACTTGTTTATGGTACAGGTTGATTACAGGTTGGTGCATGGTTGATGCACTTATTTATGGTACAGGTTGGTGCATGGTTGATGCACTTGTTTATGGTACAGGTTGATTACAGGTTGAGGTATAGGTTGATGCACGGTTGATGCATGGTTCAGACTTATTGGTACAGGTTTACAGCAGTATATCTCACAGTGATAGTGTGACAGTGGTTCCATCATTCTACTTCTACTTCAGGGTGGCAGGACGGGGCAAGGACAGGTGGTTGTAGCCACCTTCCAGTTGTAGCCGGAGAATATTGGGGGTTGTAGCCTCCTTCTGGTTGTAGCCAAAGATTTGGGGAGTTGGAGCTTCCCTCAGGTTGTAGCCTGAGAAACTAGGAGGTTGGAGCCTCCTTTCAGTCGCAGCTGGAAAACAAATGAAGTTGGTGCTTCCAATGAATGTAATTCTTCAAGACATATAAGAAAAACAATTCCGTGGTTTTCTCCCGATTTGGGTTTCCACGTAAAACACTGGTGTACTGTGCATGTGTGTGATTGTTTATTTATTACTACTCATTATTGGATAATAATTCTACATTGATATAACATTTGAAGAAAAAGTATTATAATTACGTTATTACTGATTCACCCCCCCTTTCAGTAATCCAACAATTCCTTCTTTTCCAAAACACCACTGAACAACTCTTCTTAAAAACACCTTTTATAAAGCCCCATGTGCCCTGCTTCATTACTGCATGCATGTACATGCTAGCTGACCCAAGAGAGCCCGCGTGTACCTACAAAATCACGAAAAAAGAAAAGTTGTTGATGGAACACACAGTTTTGGGTAAGTTAACTAAACCTTTCGGCCCCATGGACGGTCACTCGACCAAATACCTAGCTTCTTCTAGCCTATAAAAGAAGGGTTAGGGGTCCCATTTGAAGGGGGAGAATCATAGTAAAGAAACTATACCCGATTGAGCATTCCCTTTGTCCCAACCTTTAGCCATCCTTGTGCAAAGAGAAGTATAGAGAAAAACAGCTGGAAGATAGTGGAAGAAGAGCCCAGGATCAGGATTGAGGAGTAGTAGCTGACTTTATCATTGTAAGGTATCATTGTGAAGTTAATAAAAGAATTGTTTTCCCGTCCCACCATATGAGATTGTCATTATTGGAATATTGATTGTATGATTGATTAAATCTCTAACCCTTTAGTTCATAGATTGAATGCATGTGGAGTTCTTTGTTTGTCTTTAGTGAATGCAGGTCATCATTGGGAGGAGAGTTGCAGTCAAAGAATGACCAAGTGTGAAAAGGGAACGACATCAAACATGAAAAATAAGGTACGTCAACTTAATCTCTTGAGCCTTGTAATTACATATGAGTAATGAGGGTTTAGGCATGGGATGATGGTAAAAAGTAAGAATCTTTAGGTCACTTCTGCATGCATGATAAAACCCTTAGTGCTAGTCCATAGGAGGGATTTCCCACCCACAACAGTCAGTTAGATATGTGACAGAGGATGTGAAGTCACTTTCAATTCCAAGAATTGTAAAATAAAGGCAGTCAACACAGGAGAGCTGCTTGCAAAAGGGGTTAGAACTGAAAACAATGTATACGTCCTAAAGGAAGATAAAGAGAAGTTTCTTTTAAGAACAATTAATGAAATTATGTTATGGCACAGAAGACTTAGACACCTGAATTTTGATCATATTGTCAAACTGAATAATGAAGGTTTTGTGAAAGACCTTCCAAAATTATCTAAGCCTAATAACTCTATATACGAGTCCTTCCAAATGGGGAAGCTGACTCATGCTTAATTCAAATCAAAGAGTTTCACATCTTCAAAGAAGCCGCTTCAACTTGTTCATATAGATCTATGTGGACCATCGTGGAAAGAAGGAATTGGAGGAGAATGTTACTTTATGTTGGTCATTGATGACTTCTCCAGACGTACGTGGTTTACCTTTATGAGAGAAAAATTTGATGCATTTGAGAAGTTTAAAATGTTTAAGGCATTAATTGAGAATCAGATAGGAAAAAGGTTAAAGGAAATTCGCTCAGACAGAGGAGGAGAATTTCTGTCAAGAGATTTCAAAGAATTCCATGATAGACATGGAATTAAAAGAGAATATACTATTCCAGGTACTCCTCAACAAAATGGAGTGGTAGAATGCCAAAATAGACCAATTCAACAGATGGCAAGGGCTATGATGAATGAGAAAGACATTTCACAAACCTTCTAGGTGGAGGCTATTCACACAGTTGTTTATATTCTGAACACAGCACATCTAAGGCTGAATAGTGATAAAACTCCACATGAGTTGTGGTTTGGTTGACCTGCATCCATTAAGCATTTCGAAGTATTTGGAAGTAAATTCTACATCAAGAATAATGATGATCATCTGGGAAAATTTGATAGTAGAGATGATGAAGGTATCTTCCTAGGATATGCAATGAACAATAAAGGATACAGATGCTTTAATAAAATATTGCATAAATTAGTAGATTGTATTGATGTTCAAATTGACGAAGAAGCTCCTGTAAAATATCAACATAAAATAAGCACCAAGTTAGATGAAGAAGAGGACAAGAATAATGAAGATGATGAACAAAAAATATCAGAGTCACAAGAAGATGATGAATCAGGTGGAGAAGAGACACCCAGACAAGAAGAGTCGGGACGACAACCAACATCAAATCCTTCCTCCAAAATTACTCAAAAGAATCATCCCGAAAGTCAGATAATTGGTGAGAAAGACAAAGGTGTACAAACCAAGAGAAGGATAATCAAAGACACCGAGCAATCACACATAGCCTTCATATCCATGATGGAACCCAAGAAATTTAATGAAGCCAGTAAAGACATAAACTGGGTAAAATCGATGAATGAGGAACTAGATCATATTGAAAAGAATGACACTTGGGAACTTGTTCCTAGGCCAACAAATAAAAATATAATATGATCCAAATGGGTCTACAATAATAAGATACATGAACAAGGAAATATTGTTAGAAATAAGGCTAGATTGGTCTGCAAAGGATATGCTCAAATAGAAGGACTAGACTTTGATGAAACATTTGTGCCCATAGCAAGATTAGAAGCTATTAGAATGTTTCTTGCCTATGCCTGCCATAAACAGTTCAAAGTCTATCAAATGGATGTCAAGTCAGCTTTTATAAATGGAGATCTAAAAGAAGAAGTCTATATGGAACAACCAGAGGGTTTCCAACTGTCAGATAACCATGACTTTGTCTGCAAGCTGAAGAAAGATTTATATGGGTTGAAACAATCTCCTCGTGCTTGGTATTATAGACTAGATAAGTATCTTCAATACAAAGGGTTCAAGAGATTAACAGTAGAAAACAATCTATATATCAAAACGGAGAGTGATTATTTACTCATCGTGTTGGTCTATGTATATGACATCATCTTCGGAAGCAATAATGCTTCATTGGTACAATAGATTGTTTTTTCCATGCAGTCTGAATTTGAAATGTCTATGATAGGGGAACTGTCATTTTTTCTTGGTCTGCAAATTACTTAGAGGTCTGAAGGATTATTTATTTCTCAAGAGAAATACCTAAGAGAAATGTTGAAAAGGTTTCAAATGGAAGATTCCACACCAATGAGCACACCTATGGTCACTGGATGCAAGTTAAGCAAGGATGATGACTCACCTGATGTTGACCAGAGTTCATATAGGTCTATGATAGGCATCCTATTGTACATCACAACATCTCGTCCATACATAATGCATGTTGTTGGAATGGTAGGAAGGTATCAGGTTGCACCTAAAAAAAGTCATTTTTTAGTTGTCAAAAGAATATTCAGATATTTGAAAGGAACAATGGACTATGGTCTATGGTATCCTAGGAATCAAAATTTCCAACTATCAGTCTATTCAGATGCTGATTGGGCTAACTGCATGGATGAAAGGAAAGCACGAGTGGAGGTGAATTCTTTTTAGGAGATTCTCTTGTATCATGGTTGAGCAAGAAGCAAGGTTCCATTTCCCTATCAACTACAGAAGCTGAATACATTACAACTGCCACTTGTTGTACCCAAGTATTGTGGATGATTCAGACACTTGCAGACTTGGAGGTAAAATATATTGCACCGATCCCAATTCATTGTGATAATACCAGTGCAATTAGTGTGTCAAAGAATCCTATCTTTCACTCCAAGACCAAACATATACCCATCAAGTATCACTTCTTGAGGGAATAGGTAACCAACTCTGTGGTTTCTGTGCATTATATTCCATCCAAAGATCAGATTGTTGATATCTTCACTAAACTGCTTGCACAAGATTAGTTTGAGTATCTACACCAGAAGTTGGGCATGATCCCATTATTAACCTAAGAGAGTCCATCTTGTCAGGGGGAGTATTTATTGGTTGAATATATGATCCCTCTAAAAAATACCGCAACAACTTAGAGGGAGCATGTTTTCTTTGACATTGATGTCAAAGGGGGAGAAAATGAGTGGTCCAGACCGGATGCTATAGCTGGAGGTCCAAACAGATTAGCGAAACCGTTCAGGGTCACCATCAATTCCAAAGGGGGAGATTGTTGGCATGTTTACAGGCAGATCTTGCTTGTCATTGATGGCAAGAACAACATGGTATGGTTACAGATAAGAACAACACAGGTAGACAACACAGGCAGAGTGCGCCTGTCATTTGATGATAAGCAGGCTCGAAAGACATCGTAAGTCTAGACAAGAGGAGCGCACAGATGGAGGACAAATCTTGGGCATTAGATCCGAGCGTAGGGACCGACCATTATTGGATCCAGGAGAACCTGCACGATCTTTAAAGTGCAAGGTGAAGCGGGCTTACAAAATCCTGAAAGCAAGAGGACCATCCATATTTGGGCAGGACACGTGGCTACAGATCAACATTTCACTGACTGAAAGGTCAAAGGAAGGAGGGGCCTAACCTTTCAACTCGCGATACGCAAAATTGCGAAAAGATATGAGCCGTTGGATCAACGAGAAATCTCGACCGTTGATCTAATATGGATCCATTTTAGTGTTTCATAGATCGAGATTTATAGAGGAAGGAATTGCTGGAACTCACAATATGGAGGGTCGTGAAATGATCCTAGTTGTTGGAGCCAGAGGACACATGGAGAGCGATTGGGATTTCATTGACTCGTAAATGATGAAATTCAAAGGCAGTGTTGAGGGAACTCATGATATGCGAGGTCGCGACATGATCACAACCATTGGATCATAGAATGCTGTGGACAATTGATCTGGAGATAGAAGCGCTCATTCGATTGGTGAGTGGTCATAACTCATGGTCACATCATCGAGAGATGGAGAGCAGAGCTAGAGAATCCAAGCTCCATTTTGGAGTTTGCGAGATGGAGAGTCGAGACAACTCTTCACAGAATCCCCGAAACACAAATTGCGAAATGCATTTTTAGACTTGGCCCCTGGTCACCGCCGATGGTCACATGAATGGAAGGAGCTAGCATAGCTAGGCTCCATTCCGAGTACCGGGAATTAGAGGAGTCAAGGGACTCACTAGAGAATCCTCGAAGTGAAGTGTGAAATCTTGAAATGCACTTTGGAATGGGGCTGTGGTCACACCCAGTGGTCATATCAACGAAAGTGAGGGAAAGGAGCTAGCAAATCTAGGCTCCATTTTGGAGTTTCGCGAGTGGAGCGAGGCAACTCATAGATGGATATCTCGGAATGTGAAATCTCAAAACAACTTCTGAATAGGCGTTTGGTCATCACTTGAGGCCACATGTAAAAGGAAAGGGCTTAGCCAAAAAGGCTAAAACGCCCACTGTGAATTTTTCCTCAGGAAGAGAGAAGGCGCCAAAACGCATGAACACACGAAGGTTCTCTCAGTAACTTCCAGAACGAAGTGATTTCATCTACCAGAGAATTTGAGGAGTTGTAGGGTGAATACCAGAGGAGATGAAGAGCCTCAGTGTAACTGTTAGAGACCACTGATGGTTTCTTCCAGATAATTCGAAGAGTCTTCAGGGTGATCGATAGAGAAGATGAAGATTCTTGAGGCAATTGCTAGTGGAGTGTAGACTCATCATAGAGTCGATTGACATATGGAAATGGGTCGAAGACTGTTACAGTCAGTAAAGCCAAAGGATCTCAAGAGAAGGGCTAGTGATGATGAACGTAGTGAAGTGTATGCAGTGGGATAGAGCATGCAGCATGCACAAGGTGCACAGAGACTATAAAAATGAAAAACAGAGAAGAGATCTTTGTTGTGATTATTGGGAGTGATTCATGCAGGTAGAAGTATGAAGTCTACAAGAGAAAAAGCGGAGTAGAATCAGGGAACAATAATGTATATCTAAGACAGAAAAAGTAAGTTGAGTTGCACATACAGAGTTAGAGCAGAAGATCAGAAAGTTCAAGAAGATGCAAGAAAAGAGACATTGATTGAGGCAGAACAATTCAGTGTAGCAGAACAGTGAAGTGACTGGTAAGTCTTTGAATAAACATTGTCTCATTGTAATAGAACACTTAAAGCAAAGTTTTAGATTTCAGGGTGGTAGGGAGGTGCTAGGGAGGATTGTTGTCCTCAGAGGTTCAAGTGGGTGCTTGAACACATGGAATTGTAGCTTCCATCTGGTTGCAGCCAGAAAAAACAGGGTGGCAGGGTGGTGCAAGGGAGAACTATTGTTCCCTGTTATACAGGTCGTGCCTGTGTGACTGGAAGTTGGTGCTTCCATCTAGTTGGTACTGGAATACTTAGGGAGTTGGTGCTTCCTTCTAGTGGGTGCTAGAGAATCCAGAGAGTTGGTTCTCTCAGCAAGTTGCATCTTTCAAAACAGAGGTGGTAGCCTCACAATGAGTTGGAGCTCATAAGTATGATAATGTACATAATGTAAAGATTACTTATCATATCAAGAAGAAGAGTATTTACCCTTTATGGGTTTCCTCAAAAAAATCAGTGTCTCGGTTTATTCTGTATGATTGATCATTATATATCTATGCATGTTAAGTTATCAACAACACATTAAATAATAATCTAGAAAGAATAAAAAGNCCCCCCCCCCTCTTAGTTATATTTCCAACATATTCATTACTACTTTGTTGTCCTATCCTCTAAACCCATAGATCTATTGATCTAGTGTATTTTTACACTTACGGGAGGCCTCAAAGGGCCATATTCTTACTGGTTTTCTGCATTTTATTTGTTTTTATAGGTCTGATATAAGGGGACATCAAGGAAATGTCTTGTTTTCATCCACTTCATCCAAGGTACACAGATTACAAATATTTCGTAAAGTGGTAAGGACATTCACCCCTATCTCTTGTGCATTACTTAGCCAATGTTTTGAATATTTGGGGTAAGTTAGCTTGTTGATTTGTTACTTTATTTTATGCATAATTTACTAAGTCCAACAAGTCTTGAAACAATTAACTCCTACCTTCACCTAGTGTTTTATGTTTAGGCACTGGTCTTAAGATTCTTTGAGGTGAAGTCATAGTTTGCGGGAAGCCTCCTAGAGCCTCTTAGCATAGGAGTTTGGCTCAAAAAGGGAAGGACATGTGTTGTGGTGACATTGGACACCTATCCCTTATGTTGCATCCAGAACATACTATGAACCTTGGTGGTATGCTAGTTTGGATGGTAGCATTTTTTGGCTTCATTGTCGGGGAAAAAGGATTTTAAACCAAGGGTCCTCAATAACAAATATCTAGTAAACTTTATTATTTTGTACTTGGATGAGTTTATTTTAGTATTTCATTGCTCACTAACTTGCAGGAGCTCATCTAGCGACTCCACTAGAAAAAATTGAAATAAGTACAACATTAAAGAAGTTTGTTAGCTTTGGCGACTCCATTGTTCGATCTTTGGTATGAATTTGTGTTATATCTTTTTGTGAGTTTATTATTTTCACTAACTTGTAGGAGCTCACCCGATGACTCCACATGAACTACATCATACATAAAGAGGTAAATATAAGAAGCCAATATCTAAGGTAATAATTAAGGTATGTATTTTCGACTCCATTGTGATATTATGATAGATATTTTTCATCCCAGATTTTCATTTTATCCTTACTTCTAGTTTCTATTAACAAAAACATAGAAGCTCCTTCCATGGTTAGTAGAATATTATACTTCAATTAACTTTTTAGGTATGAAGAGTTTTCCCCATGATCATACAATTGACATTAAGGGAGACCATCCCATGTTATATGGTTATGGGGATTCAATTTCAAAGCACCTATTTGCATTCATTGAATATTGCAAGAAAAATGACTTCCTTCATGAGGATGTCATGATGAAATTTCTCAGCATGAGTTTTAAAGGGTCTTCATAGATGTGGTATGAAATCCTTGGAAAAGGTACATTTTCTCCTTTTATAGAGTTTTTAGAAGCATTTTGTGCAAGTTGGGATTAAATTCAATAGGTTGGTTGCCCCTAGTCTGCGAAATAAAATAATTATATTATGCACAAAGACTTATTGAAGAAGGTCTTGAAGATATTGAGATAAAAAGTAACAACGAAGATCATGGTGTTTGTGTGAAAGAGAAAATGGATACACTCAGTTTCTCGTTGGACTATATCAAAATATATTATTTTGAGCCTCGTATATAAAATCTTGAAGATGATATCTATGAAGAGGATTTTCCTTCTTATCCCTACCATGAGTCGATATCACTTGATTTTTCAGTTTCATAAAACAACAATGGTTTATGGGAGGCCTATTTGAAAAACCTCAAAGAAATGGACGAGGCATGTGGCAAAGAAGAATATTCGCATCTTTCCATCGAGAATCAATATATAATTGAAAATCAAACGGATGAGGAAAGAATTGTTAACAGTAATATTCAGGAACCCACCCTCCCAAATCCAAATAAAAGTACAGATTTGATAGCCTATATTCTTTTTCGATCATCTGATTTTCATGATACATCTTGCATTGATTTTGAAGGGGAAAACTTGGTGGGTAGTTCTTCACCAGATAGGGAACATGACTGCATGGAGATTGAAAGTATTGATGAATTCCTTGTTAAAATAATTGATGTGCTCATTTTCACGATAGAAAATATCTCTATTTTCACCCATCTATAGGCACGAAGCCACCCCCGAGCACCTTAACCTTTGACATAATTATTCTCGAAAGCCATACCAGAACCAACAGATAAACCCTAGTTTCTAACTGCAACAACAACTCAAGACAAGGGTAGCACATAAGAGAGAGAGTCTCCATATCCATAGAACAATTACCATACACAATTGCAACAGATGTAGCTGTACTACTCTCTCAAACTTGCGCTATACTTAGAAAGAATATCACCAAGACTATTACCAAGAATATAACTAAGAGTTTCACCAAGAATATCACCAAGAGTTTCACCAAGAATATCACTTAGAGAGAGACCAATACCAATAGATGACCATACATCCTTTTTCCTCCTTGCAGTTATAGTTGCAGTTGCAATTGTAGCTCTCCACAAGAATTGTGCTATGACTGGGTGTACAAATGAGCTAAAACATCCTCTCTTTATATTAATCTGTCCAGTGACTTTTCTGGTTGGGGCCGACCTGACTTTGTGGTAATTATATTTTTTGTTTATATTTTTCCTATGGAGATGACTTTTCTTTTTGGAAGATAATATTCTAATATTATTTATTCTGGTAGGCTGACTTGTCTTCTAGGGTTTTCACACATCTGTTTATGGTTTCCATTTCTTCCATAATATTCCATTCTAGTTAAAGGTTACACATGGAAGTTAATAGCTCCCACAACTACTGTAACATCAACACTCCCTCCTATATAGGGAGGTATTAACGGTAATGGTCTTGAGCACACACAGACCATTTTGTCGGTAGCATCATCATAGTCACACAGATTATCTCATGATCACACAGATTAATTCACGAGCATCATCATCACTATCAATATTGTCTGATATTATCCTAGCATCAACATACATCATTGTTTGCATAATATCTCGAGGCCATACTCCATATGAGTAATCAATCATGATGTTGAATAAGTCATGTGTTGAACTCAACGCACTCAACAAAGTGTCTCGCATGAGTCACCCACTCAAGAGAGTGAGGCAGAGACCATTCTTATAATCCATACATACGTCTTAGAATAATAGTTGTCCCAACAGTTGCTAAAATCCTCGCAATGGCCTACAAGGACCATTCTTCTAATCTAGACCTATGTCCTAGAAGAATGCCAGTCCTCCCAGATGTTGAAAGCCGCACCATGGGCTACAGAAACCATTCCTACAAGAATGTCAATCTCAAAATATTTTCTAATTGGGTCATATGCAACATAAAGATCAATCTCTACCCAAATCACTTAGAAAATATCGGTCCCGTATCAACCACCCTAATTGGGACGTCATGTCCTTAGGGGGTGGACTATTCAACCTAATCGAGACAATAACTCTGCCTCGGGAGAATATCGATCCTGAACCATTTTCCTAATCAGGCCACAATCTATCCCTTAGGAAAATACCATTCCATGATACATGAACAATCTGTCAACCTAGGCCATTCTTCACAGGGAGAATGTCTGTCCACCAAAAATTTGTTCTTCCTGGACCATTCTTCGCCTGGAGAATGTTTTTCCACGAACACACTGAATATCCATCTATCTAACAAACATCTCCAACACTAGTGGTAGTCTTCATGTCAATTAGATAGTAGCATATGGTTGCTACAATGCCATCCAATAGAACATAATTGTGTCTATCCATAGTAGTACACAACTACTTCCTAGTGGTAAACAACCACTCCAAGTAGCACACAACTACTAACCAATGACACACAGTCACTACTAGTGGAACACATCCACTGCAGTAGCATACAACTATTGTCCAAAGACATATAGTCTCCACAACAATAAAATCATATCATCCGATACCATCCTGCATCAACAATGCCATTAGTTACATCACCTATAAGCCGTACTAGCATGATGTGAATGCATCATATCTAAGTTGTACTTGCATGATCTGGAGTATCATATACATCATCTCTAATTCATACTAGCATGAAATATCTAGCATGATGCCAATGCATCATATATAATCTGTATGCCACATCTAAGTTGTACTCACATGATGTATATTGGTGCCTCACTGTGTCATGTCTAAGTTCTATGATCATCTCTAAGCCGTACTAGCATGACATATCTAGCATGATGCCAATGCATCATATCTAAGCTGTATGCCACATCTAAGTTGTACCTGCATGATCATATCTAGCATGACATGATCCCTCTGCATCATCTCTAAGTTGTATGGTCATCTCTAATCCGTACTAGCATGACATATCTAGTATGATGTCAATACATCGTATCTAAGTTGTATGTCATATCTAAGTTGTACTCGCATGGCCATATATAGCATGATGTGTCTCACCGACATCGTCTCTAAGTTGTACTAGCATGAGCATAACTAGCATGATGTCAATTCATCATATCTAAGTTGTATGTCCACCTCTAAGTTGTACTAACATGATGCTCCTCAGAACACTGTATCAACAAATCCAACCATCTGTATCATATATGAGTTGTACTAGCATGATCATATCTATCATGATGAAAGCATCATCTCTAAGTTGTATGACCATATCTAAGTGGTACTAGCATGATACAGATCCACAGATCACTCAAAGTCCATGATGCCACATGTCAGTGCTCCCTCCCAACTGAGGAATTCATTTCCTCCATTTCAACCAAGGGAGAAATCTCCACGATCCCCAGCTTGTCCCTCAAGTATGCAAACTTTATCTTGGACAAAGGCTTCGTAAAAAATATATGTAGTCTTGTTATAAGTGGGGATGTACTTGAGAGCCACTTCTCCCCTATGGAATTTATCACAGAGAAAATGGTACTTGATCTCAATGTGCTTCGATCTGTCATGGAACATTGGGTTCTATGAGAGTTTTAGACAACTATGTTTATCACAATATATCATGGTCGAATCCAACACCTGATCAAATAGTCTAGAAACCAACTTACGGAGGAACACTACTTTCGTACAAGCATCACAAGCTGCAATATAATCTTCTTTTGCAATGTTGAGTTCAACAGACTTATGTTTTCTGCTAACCCATGATATCATAGTAGATCCCATACTGAAACACATACCAGAAGTACTCTTTATGTCCTCTACACTCCTTGCCCAATCTGAATCAGTAAATCCATGCAACTGTACATCATTGTTTGAGGCATATCTCAAACCATAGGTTATCGTCCCACAAAGATATCTCAAGATATGCTTTGCAACTATCCAATGCTCATGTCTAGGTTCCACCTTGAACTGGTTCAACATGTTCACAACAAAGAAAATGTTCGACCTAGTATTTACCAAATACATCAATGAGCCAATCAACTGCCGATATAGGGACAAGTCTACTAGATTAGAATCAAAGTCTCTCAACTTCCTCATATCAGTTACCATGTGACTTTCCATGGATTTGCAATCCATCATCCCAAACTTTTGAAGGATCTTTACAATATACTTCCCTTGTCCTAGGAAGACTTCACCACACTTCTGCCATACTTCTAATCCAAAACAATAGTGCATGAGACCAAGATCCTTCATATCAAATTCAGTGGCTAGATCCTATACTGAATAATGAGAGGTTCTGCACCAAGCTCTTGGAGCTTGCTTGAGTCCATACAAGGCCTTCTTCAATTTGCATACATGAGTTTCTCTTGGGTGTACCTCAAAACTTTTAGGTTTCTCTATGTATACTTCTTCCTCAATCACTTCATTAAGAAAGGCAATATTTACATCCATCTGATGTAAACTTCAACCCATTGATGCTACTAGAGATATGATGGATCTAATAGATGTATATCTGGAAACTGGAGAAAACGTCTCATCATAATATTCTCCCTCCTACTGAGAGAATCCTCTAGCCGCAAATCTCACCTTGTATTTATCGATACTTCTATCCTCTGAATATTTTATCATGTAAATCCATTTAGGCACAATTTCCCATACATCATTTTTCATGATTGATATTCTTCCATCATAGCTTCCTTCTATTCTTTCTTCTTGACTTCTTCTTCAAAGGTGGAAGGTTATGTAACTGGAATATGGTTTTGACTTCTTACTTTCTCTACTTCATTTATAATTGATACTTGGTGATACCATATGCTTCACCATTGATGAAGTCATCTGATCCATGCTTGCAACTATCATTGTAGCTCCCTCCTAGAGTTATCACCTGTGACCTGCCTAGAACAAGAATAATAAAAAAGGAGAATAACAAACAACATTCTTCAATGCTCTTCGAGTGTTGTGATCAATCATTCTTCCATAGTAACTTGTTTGGAACAAACACATACATCTCCATGGTAGCCTCCATGAAATATTGTAAGATAAGTTGCTTGAGACAAGAACAATAAAAGTGTTTCCAGTAAAATGGCATTTTCATAAGAACATATATATGGTAATAAGAATGAATAAATTTTTCATGATGATCAACATAGTATGATCAAGGTGAACTACCCGGGAGGAAAACAATAAATATCTCTCTAGAGGAGATGTTAGTTCATTTTTCAAACAAGTTCAATAAGCATCTATATCAACAGTATTCACATGCCATCAAGTATTCATTACATATAGTAGTAATAAAACCTTTCAAAGATTGCTTTCATAATTTCTAATGTAGCAACTATCAATATAGATATGTGCAAATTGGAAACTTATCAATTTAATCAAACTTGGAACTTGAAGCCTCAAATGCTATGGAGAGTGTGCTTGTTCCTTTGAATGTATTGAATCCAAGATCACTACCTGGACAAGGTATCTAGTAGATTCCCTACAAACATACTCATGCTTTGCTAGATGATATAACTTGAAAAGCATATACAAGTGCATACCTTTGAAATCTTTGTAGCATCGGCCATCTTTTC
The DNA here is from genome assembly GCA_009831015.1 of Picea engelmannii. Classification (NCBI taxonomy): domain Eukaryota; kingdom Viridiplantae; phylum Streptophyta; class Pinopsida; order Pinales; family Pinaceae; genus Picea; species Picea engelmannii. The sequence goes on along the minus strand of ML786458.1, from coordinate 18,473 downwards.
TTTCTAATCTGAAACTAGACACCATCTTGAAAAGAAGAGATTATAAACTAAATCAAAAGGTTCAATGATTAAAACAAGCTAGAAACTATGAAATTTCAACTTTGACCACAAATTCAATTTGACCAGAAGTCAACCTTTGACTTTGACCAATCAACCTTTGACTTTGACCAAGAACTCAAACCTGATGTTTTTGCTAGGTGAGGGTGCCAAGAGGTGCACTAGGATGCCAACTAAATATGTCAAACACTTCACTTTAGGTGCCCAAACAAATGGGTTAGGGTTTATTTCTACTGCAAAACATGATTGCAACTGCAACTGCAACTGCAACTAGTGCTATAACGAGCTTGAAAATGAACTTCCCAATCTGCCTTCCAGTGGTTAGACTGTCTGAAGATAGTGTGGGCCCATAACCTGTTAAAATAATTGATGTGATCATTTTCACCATAGACAATATCTCTTTTGTCACCCATCCATATGCACGAAGCCACTCCCGAGTACGGTAACCTTTGACAAAATTATTCTAGAAAGCCATCCTAGAACCAACAAATAAACCCTAGCTGCTAACTGTAGCAAAAAATCAAGAAAATTAAAGGGCTACTTCTCCAAGGGTAGCGCACAAGAGAGAGAGTCTCCATATCCACAGAACAAGTACCATACACAACTACAACAGTTGCAACTGCACTACTCTCTCAAACTTGCACCATACTTAGCAAGAATATCACCAAGAGTATTACCAGGAATATCACCAAGAATATCACTTAGAGAGAGACCAATACCAAGAGATGACCATACGCCCGTATTCCTCCTTGCAGCTGCAACTGTAACTCTCCACAATACTTGCATTCTAACTGGGTGTACAAATGAGCTAAAACGTCCTCTATTTATATTAATATATCCAATGACTTTTCTGGCTGGGCCAAACTGACTTTCTGGTAATTATATTTTCTATTTATCTTTTTCCTGTGGAGTTGACTTGTCTTTCTAGAAGATAATATTCTAATATTATTTATTCTGGTAGGCCGAATTATCTTCTAGATTTTTCACACATCTGTTTAGAGTTTCCCTTGCTTCCATAATATTCCATTCTAGTCAAAGGTTACACGTGGAGGCTAATACCTCCCGTATCTACTGTAACATCAACATTCCTCAAGGTCGATAGATGCAAATGGGATGTCAACTACTATCATTTTGACTATGATCCCATATATGATACAAAGAATGATGAGCATGATATTGTAGAGTTTTGGCCATAAGAGCAATGGAGTTTGGAAATTTTATAGGAACAAGTATCTTTACAGGTGTGGAATGGGAGTTTCCACATTCAATATTCAATAGAAATATTCAATCATGGATATCCTTAATCAGTAACTCTCAAGTGTATAAATATCCATTTGATGATGAGAGTTTGAGGGCCATAGTCATGGGAAGGCCAAAGCATGTTTAGTTTTAGACATACTTCATGAGTTGTCCTCTTTTCATGCCACATCAATCAACCATAAGGTGTGAGTTTCCTTTTTTTTTCTTCAATTCTTATTTATTATCTCATCATACGTGTGGGTATGTGATTAGATACATCCATGGAGAGAATCAATTTTTATACAGGTTCCAACTGGAGCCACCATCCAAGCTTCATTTACTTGATAACTTGATGAGTAGTGTTGATAAGTGGTGTAATGTCGAATATAAGAATGACGAGTACATTAGCCTTGTTGACTTATGGATTGAAGAAGCTTGTAGTAGACCCGTTGAAC
>ML786458.1:0-16622 GCA_009831015.1 Picea engelmannii | reverse complement strand
TATCAACAAGTATTTATAACAACCTTATGGATGTAGAATATTTGTTCTACAACAACAAGTTCTAACCACTGAAGTTAGCAAGTAAACCATCCAATCAATAGCTTATAATCAGTAGAAGAATTATCAAAGCTTAAAAGAAAGTTTTAGCGATAGAAAAGTTGGAAAAGAGTAAGAGAGAGTGAGTTTGTTGCAGCCCTAATGTTTTTATCTCAATGCTTACTACAACAATTTAACAACTTTTTAATCCAAGATTCCCTCAAGGCACAATATAGCTTAAATCATGTAAAATTTAAATCAAAACTTGAACAATTCAATATCTCAAAATTCATGTTTACCAATGCAATAATATTCAATCTCCAATGCAAAGATTAGTGTCTTTATCTATTGGGTGATGGAGTCTCTTTCTTTGAGATACGGTTTAGCAATCTTCTAGGGGTGTAATCCCTTTTACTCCCTAGAAGACAACCACTAAAAAATATTTTCTACAAGGGTGTAATCCCTTTTACTCCTTGTAGCAATCCTTAATCCTTTTCAATAACAATAAAAGAGAAATCATTGATGGAGGGTGTTTTCCCTTATACTCCTCTAAGGGTTTGACAAGATAACCTTGAAATCAAGAAGAAAAACACAATTTTCATAAATTTGTTACCTTATCTAAGAGATAGCATGAAAAACTTGTACTTATCAAAGATAGTGCACCAAAATTTCCAAGAACAAGCATCCAAGAGAAGTCATTAGCCTTTATTACACCAAGAGACAAGTATTCCATCCATTTGTACAAGAGACAAGAGATAGAAAATTGCCCGAGGTAAAAAATTTGAGTCCAAGAGTATGTAATTCTCAAGTGATGAGTTCTCAAAATGAAAATGAGATTACCTCTATTTATATGACGTCATCTAAACCAATGTGTCCACATAAAATTGTCAACAACAAATTAAAATAGGGTCAGCCCCATTTATTTGCCTTTACAAATTATAAAAATAATATTTACATAAATTAAAACCCTTAAAAAGGTAATGCCATGCCCTAGAAGGGTGATGCATGGCCTAAAAGTGAGAAGTTGAGCCTCAAGATGCAAATCGTTGGACCTCCAAAGGCCATGTGTTGAGCTCTCATGTGTTAGAGTGTCATTCCATGCACCTTCTTCCTTCAAACCAGATCACAACACCTCCGAAACCATCAAGCCTCACAAACCCTAGCCTCCACATGACGTCAAGAGCTTAGGAAGTGATGTCCTAGGCATCCAAAGGTCAATGTCCAAGTGAAAATGGATATGATGCCATCCTTTAGTGTTGTCAAAGTGCCCCAAAGGAAATGTCATCTATCCTTTGAACACAAAGGCTCCAGGGTCCTCTGCCCATCTTGTGGGGTATGGTGTCCATCCTTGGGGTTTTCAACCCCTCATGAAGGTCAAAATGGCATAATCCCTCCATGTCTAGATTTTACCTGGAAAGGTCTTGTAAAGACAAACAAGTACACCCTCCAAGTGTCCACAAGTCACATGTATCATGCCAAGTAAGCCACATTTAATAAAAGAACCACCTAAGCATGTGCAATAAATCCCCCCTTTTCAAATTAAACAAATTCTTATAGACCTTATAAAACTTACCACATTTAAGTATTGGAGGGTTGTCATGGTTCCCTATTGGGCAGATCAATCCCCAAGTCAAGGAGTGTTTCACGAGAAGACCCTCTGTAGGTCATGTAGCGAATATGAGGTGGATGAGGGTATGACTTTTGGGTATGGGGTTCTTGACATATCAAGGGTTCATATTGTTTCATTTATGGGTTCCTTTGGGGAGGGTGTGTTGCATCCCTTATTTGCAATGCAACCTTTTTCCAAGCCCTTTTATTTACCATTAATTTATTATGGTCTGAAAAATTGAGTGTTATGCACAATGGAAAGTAAGAAGCACCATAATTCCACTTGGATTTAGGAACACATTGAGTGCCATGTGTAAGGAAAGTAAGTTCCTTGATTTTTTTTTATGGAGAATCATTTCATTTCTCTTAGGACCTTAGGGAGAACATCTAGAGGGATAATTTATGGATTTAATATTTTTCCAACTACAACACCTTTGGGCCTTTATCCCCTTCTTCCCATGAAATGAGGTACAAACCCTTCTTGGGGTCAATAATCCCAAAAACCCAAAACATGAGGAAATGAAATGGAAGAGGTGTGGAAAGTAGTAAGCATGTGGGTGAATGGTATGATGAGCCTTTAAGGAGACCCCCTAGTAGCAACCCTTTTCGAGAGGGTATTCCACTTACTAGGAAACCATGTCAACCACCAAGGTGAAATGAGATAAAAGGTATATTTTCAAGGAAAAGGTATTCATAATCATGAAAGGACTCTTTTCAACATGCTCAAATGCTTCAATTATTAAAATGACACTTACCACGAGAGCACACTTGTTAGCTCATGAATCAAGACTAATTTCCCTCTATGGACCAAGCTAGTGTGATGGACGTTGTTGTTGTCAATGAAGGATGATGTGTGGCATAGAGGAAGGTATTTGTCTCCTCATTTAGGGCTCATCTGGTCATTTGGATCTCAACACTCCATTTCTTCAACATGTGTCCCTTGAGACATCATCTCCTTAGTTACTCCTAGCATGAGGGGGTAACATTCGGCTTCTACATGGGGACATGTGCTCCTCGTAGAGTACATGAGAACCTCATAATATCTTGGTAAGTAATTTTCCTACACATACTTAAGAAAAAATATTAGAGCATCGAGGGGTGGCTTTCTCACCCTTTTGTTCATATAATCAAAACTTCAAATTTTCAACTATTCCTTAAAAATAAAAATTTTCATTTTTTCAAAAATATCTGACTAACATGCAATATGATTCAAGGACATCACAACAACTATGCATGAATGCAACAACACCATATGTAAAGCAAATGAAACTACACTACGATGAACATGAAAATGTAGATGGAAGAAAGCAAGTGACCTACCTACTTACCTAGGGCTCGAGGTTCGTGGAGATTAAGTATTGTCCGAGAAATAGGGATTGAGAAGGGACCAATTAATTGGAAATGGAATCCTTATCCCCTCAACAGTGGCTAGGTAAAAATAATTATCCCCACAACTTTCTTTGATTTGGTAGGGTCTTAGCCATAAACTGTCAAACTTCTGATGCATTCCTAGTTTCTCCCTCCTCTTGCCCCATACTAGGAAAAAATCTCCTTCTTTGAAATCCCTTTTCCTTGCTTTGTGATCAAAGGTTACTTTAACTTTGTCTTAATTGTTTCCATTTGATTGAAATCCATTCTTCTGGACTCATCCAGTTCCATGAGTTGATCAATCCTTCCTTGTAATGCTTCTTTATCAGTAGAGAAATGTTGAGCTATATGGAAAGCTAGAATTTGGAGACTTATAGGTAACCTTTCCTCCATACCATAAACTAATTCAGAAAGGGTTTTCCCGATGAAGGTCTTGGTTGTTGTGCGATCCCTCATAGCACGTATTTAATTTTTCCATCCCAACTCTTTTTATTATCTCCAATGATATTTTTCACATGTTCATGATGTTCTTGTTGTTGGATTATTCCAGCCCATTTCCATGAGGGTAATAATTTGAGGAATGTGATAGAATGATCCCATACTTGAAAAAAAACCCATTCAATGCTAGTGAACTAAAATCCTTTCCATTATCAGTAGTAATCTTGGAAGGAACACTGAACCTAGTAATTATTATTTATTGAAGGAAGTTCATTGCCACTTATTTTGTCACCCTTTTTGTTAATATGGCTTCTATCCATTGAGTGAAATAATCAGTAGCAGTTAAAACCCATCAGTAACCATTACAAGATTTTTCCTTAAAATCATCGATAAAATCCAACCCCCAATGTTGAAAAGGTGCTTCAACCACCACTAGCTTCAAGGGAATGGCAGGTAGTTGTTGTTTTCCTGAAAATAATTGACATGGATGACAAGATCTGACATATTGGTGCATGTCGGAAAAAATAGTTTGCCAATAGTAACCTGCCCTCGGGATTTTGTAAGTTGTGGTGTGAGAAGAAAAGTGACCCTCGCAGTGTCCCAAATGAAGCTCCGAAATCAACTTATCTACTTCCTCTTTATTCATACATCTGATAATTACTCCATTAGGATTTCTCCATCAAAGACAATCTTACGTCAAGCAATACTTCATGGATTTGAGCCTTAGATATTTTCTCTTATGATCCACCAAGTGATCAGGGCATGTCAGATTATTTAAACAATAAATGATATCTGAGTACCATTCATATTCCTCAAGCTCACTTAAGACGACATTAACATGTTCCCTTTCTCCTATTTTAGAATCTTCTTCATTAATTTCAGCCAACATCTTGGGTAATACTTGTCCTTTGATTATCTTGGTTGGTTTTATTTCTAAGTCATACTTTTGTATCTATGATACCCATATTCCCCTTGAGCCAAGACAATCTTGCTGGGACAAAAGATCCTTCATTGTTGAGTAAGGAACAAAAGCTTTGATCTTGTTATACCCAACATATGTACTAAAGTGCTTTAGGGATTTAATGAGGCCATACGCCTATTTCTTGGTAATCGTATAGTTTAGTTCTGAGTCCCTTAGTGTATTTCTCACAAAATCAATTGGTTTTTCACCTCCCTCATCATTTTTTTGTAAAAGGACTCCTACAATAATATCCTTTGGGGCAAAGGAGAAAATGATGAAATCTTTAGCAAAGTCTAGGCCTAGGACAAGAGCGACTATTATTTCTTCCTTAATATGTTGAAAATCCTTTTTACCATTGTTGTCACATTTGAAAGGAAAATCCTTCTTTAATAAATGGTTCAATGGTTTAACAATTTTAGCAAAATTCGGGATGAACCTTCTTATGAAATTGATCTTTCCAAAGAAATATTGCAAGGCCATCTTGTCTTTGGGGAGGGAAATCTTCTCAATTGCCTCGACCCTTGAAGGATCAACCAATATTTCATCCTTGGAAATGATATGTCTTCTTGGATATGTCCATCAAATTTTCCTAATAGATTTCTATAATATTTCCACTCAAATCTCTGAAACCGTAGTCCATAGCACATTGGAAGGTGGATCCAACATTGGTCAATCAGAAAGGAATCATCAGATACTTATAAGTTCCCCATGGAGTCGTGAAAGCATTTTTAAGATGATCATACTTCTTAACCAACACGTGTTTATATCCTGAAAAACCATCAAGCATGGACATTATCTCTTCTTCGATAACCCTTTGCAATAGATGTTCCATGTTTGGTAAAGGGTAATTATCCTTAATCGATGCTTGATTCAAGTTTCTAAAATCAACACACAATATGATGTTGTCAGTATTTTTCTGAACAATTACAGGGTTGGACATCCAGGACGAATAACTGATAGGTTCAATTATCCCTGCCTCTACCATCTTCTGTAACTACTTATGGACCCGGGGCACGATTTTTGGGTTTATTTGCCTCAGTTTCTACCTAAATGGTTTTGCACCCTCTTTGAGAGGAATAACATGTTGTATGACATCTTCTTGGTAAGCTTTACAGTATCCATATGACCAAGCAAAGGAATCCTTAAATTCTATGATGAGATCCGACAACTCCTTCCTTTTAGCAAGGTTCATCCCTTTTCCAATCTTAACTATCCTTGGGGATGAGTCAGTACTAATATTAAATTCCACGACCTCATCATATAGTTAATCTGTTGGATTTCCTTTGTACATGTCATTTCAATCAAAGATTTGTTCCAGAGGGGCCAACCCTTTCGACAAAGAATCATTGGGAAAGTCTATAACTTTGATATCCATTTCCTCGGCTAACAAGTTTATCTAAGTTTATGAAAACTCACCTTTTTTTCTGGAGGAAACATAAAATCTAACTCTCATCATCAAAAACTTGCCAATGCTCTAAATTGCCAAGGAATGATGTCCTAAATTTGACCTCCACCTTGTAAGGAGAAATATATTCGTAAGGTTGTAAAGTGGAAGCAGATATGACTAGGGAATCTACCACATAATTCCTTTCTCTAGGAATGGATTCAATTGAGAATTCATAAAAAAAGTTAGGGCATCATAGATGAAATCTCTATATTATTTCAACCTTGGGTTCTTGGTAGAAAAATCTCTCTTAACTTGAGAAACGATCAAATCCGAATCTCCCCTTACATGCAATAATTTGATATTCATATCGATGGTAATATTTAGTCCTAAGATGAGTGCCTCGTACTCAACAATATTTTTCGTGCAATTAAATTCAAGCCTGTATGAGAAAAAGGTAGATTCTTTACTAGGTGATATCAAAACTACTCCATCACCTGATCCTAAACTTGAGTGCGCCCCATCGAATTCCAAAGTCTAACATCCATCCCTTTTTTATTCATCTTGAAAAATGGAGTCTGCCAAGACATCGGTGTTGTCAATTCCTTCATCCACAATGAGGAATTGATGTGATAAACTATTTTGGCATTTAATTTGTTCTATAACAGTAGCTTCGAGATGCAAGACAAAAACATCACCATCTAGGATTGGAATGGTGACGTAATAAAAATATGCGTAAATACTTCCTCCTAATTTGGCGACCCATTCTTTGGACAACAATAATCCCCATGAGTCTTGTACATTGATAACTGCAACATCCATATGGAAAGATATGTTCTAGAACTGCTCTGGACTCACCTCCAAATATTCAATAACTCCATAGACTAGGATAATCCTTGAGTCAATACTATAGGTCGTGTAATATTTAATCCAAGATTTTTCATAAATTTCAATGTCATAACATTTTCCAAGGCCCCGAAGTTCAAAATGCAATTGTGGAGACATAAATCATTTATCACCAATGTGATGAGGAAGGGTGGGTGATTTCATACCTTTAAGCCATATTTCCCTGTCGGGATGATTATTGAGAGATCCTTCTTCCTTCGTAAGTATTCAATAACTCTATCATTCATGATAGTCTCTTCTTGACTGAAATTAATAGAAATTGATTCCTTTAGTTTATGCAACTCAAAAGAAACTTCCCTGACATATTGTAATATTTCCCTTCTAGATTTATTAGCTGCAAGGTCCTTCTCAAGGTTTAGCTTTTCTTTCATAATAGGTAGAGTTACTTTAGTGGGATACAACAATTCCTTGTTCATGAAATTCATCATATAATCAACAGCCTCAATGGAAACTCTCCTTTCTTCCATCTGTAAATATTTCTCCGTTTATAGGAAAGTCTCAGAGAGCAACATAATTTGAGTGAAGTTAACAACTTCATCTATTTGTGCAGTTTCTTCATGGAAATCCCTATTTTGAGGTTAAGAGGAGATTAGGTGCTCTTCAATTTCACATGCTTTTTCTTGGGATTTGATCAGAGTAGAGGGGAAATTTTCTCCTAATAGAAAACCATATGGGTAATTCACGGTTAGCATATAACACCGGTAGATGGCATCTTTAGGAGGTTTGAAATCTTGAGGAAAACTATTCATGAGGGTATTAAACCTATCGTTAAATTACTTAATGCCCTCATTTGCACATATTTTGCAATGATAAAGTTTGTCATAAAGGGAAATACAATATTCATTTTCCACAAATATTTTTATGAAGAGGTCTCGAAAACTTTTCCAAGTGATAATCATTTTGGGCGGGATATTTTCATACCACTCCTTGGCCTTCCTTGTGAGATATAAAGAGAATATTTCATCCACACATCCCCATATTGGTCTTGTGAGGCATAGGAGGTAAAAACCTCTAAAAATGTGTCCAAATGATGATGATCCAATGCAAAGTCTTCACCTGAAAAGGAGGAAATCCATTTACTAAAACCACTTGGGATCTTATGAGGGTGATCCATGAATCTTTGTCACATCTAAAGGTTTATATAGTCTCTCCACCCAAGATTTTTTAACCATCTTTATCACACAATAGGTGGGTAAGGGTGGAGGACTTGGATATTCCTTTTTTTAGGTATAGACCATATGGATTCACTAGATAAACCCTTGTGAAAATCTTATCGAAAGTTAAAAATGGAACTTCCCTCAATGGAGTTGTCGGGAAAGCTAAGGGTAAAGGCTTTGGGATAGAATTTCCAAGTGTCGTTATGGTATTAGAAAATATTCAAAATCCTCCTTGGTAACGACGCCAAAAATGTTATCGCACAATTTGTAGTTTGGGAAAATCCCAACCCAAATGACAAGTGTGTGACACAACTGGGAATACCTATCATTGTCACCTCAATAGATGTCCCCCTCATTTTAGTGAAGGAAAATTCCAACACAAGGGAGGCTTCTCAAGTGACCCTAGGAGATTTTCAAGGGGAGAGGCAAATATCTAGAAGCACACCTCTATAGGTCAAGGTCAAGGTGAGGCTTGAGGCTTGGGAAAAGATTCTTTATATTTGGTAAATGGTTTCCAAGGATGTGCACCTGCAAAACATTGTTAGACAAACCAAAACAAGACAATATATGACGATATAAACCTCAAAACCAATGGGGAATCAACAAGAAAACTTGTTGTCTAAAAATTGCAGTAGTATGGAAATATATATCAATTGTAAAGAAATTATGACATCTATAAATTAAACCATCAAAATCAAGTATATGATGTCAGAAAATAAATCTAGCAATCAATAGACTATCTTCCAATTGATAAACCAAGAGTTTGATAGCAAGAGAGGGATATTAATGAGTGGTATCAGAAAGAACTTATAAGAAAAAGTATTTATGGCTGTATATTTTTTTTTCTACAGTAGCAAGTTCTAGCCATTGAAATTAGCAATTAAACCAACCAATCAATAACTTATAATCAGTAGAAGAATTATCAAAGCTTACAAGCAATTTCCAGCAGTAGAAAAGTTGTGAAAGAGTAAGAGAGAGTGATTTTATTGCAACCCTAATGGTTGTAGCTTAATGCTTATTAAAATAGATTAACCACTTGTCAAATCAAGATGTCCTCAAGGCACGAGATAGCTTAAAGCATGTAAAATTTAAATCAAAACTTGAACAATTCAATATCTCAAAATTCACGTTTACCAATGCAATAATATTCAATCTCCAATGCAAAGATTAGTGTCTTTATATATTGGGTGATGGAGTCTCTTGCTTTGAGATAGGGTTTAGAAATATTCTATGGGTATAATCCCTTTTACTCCCTACAGAAGACAAAACCTAATAAATATGTTATACAAGGGTGTAATCCCTTTTGCTCCTTGTAGCAATCCTTAAGCCTTTTCAATAACAATAAAAGATAATTCCTCGATGGAGGCTGTATGCCCTTATACTCCTCCAAGGGTTTGATAGGATAACCTTGAAATCAAGAAGAATAATAAAAATTGAAGAAATTCCTTACCTAATCCAATAGACAGCATGCAAAATCGTTACTTATCAAAGATATTCCACAAAAATTGCCAAGAAAAAACATCAAAGTGAAGTCGTTAGCCTTTATTCCACCAATAGAAAAGTATTCCATCCATTTTCACAAGAGACAAAAGATAGCGAATTTCCCGAGGGAGAAAATTTCAGTCCAAGAGTATGTAATTCTCAATTGATGTGTTCTCAAAATGAAAATGAGATGACCTCTATTTATATGAGGTCATATAAACCAATTTGTCTACATAAAATTGCCAACAACAAATTAAAAGAGGGCCGACCACCTTTATTTTCCTTTACAAATTACAAAAATAAAATTTGCATAAAGTAAAACCCTTAAAAGGGTGATGTCATACCCTAGAAGGGTGATGCAGGGCCTAAAAGTGAGACGTTGGGCCTCAAGATGTAAATCATTGGGCCTCCAAAGGCCACGTGTCAAGCTCTCATGTGATAGAGTGTCATACCATCCATGTTCTTCCTTTGAACCAGATCACATCACTTCTAGAACCATAAATCCCACCAAAACCTATCCTTCACATGACATTAAGGGATTAGGAAGTGACATCCTAGGCCTCCAAAGGCCAACGTCCAAGTGAAAATGGCTATGATGTCATCCTCTAGTGCTTTCAAAGCTCCTCCAAAGGAAATGTCCTCTATCCTTTGCACAAAAAGGCTCCAGAGTCCTCTATCCATCCTGTCGACTATGGCGTCCATCCTGTCAGGTATGGCGTCCATCCTTGATGTTTTCAACCCCTCATGAAGGTCAAAATGGCATAATCCCTCCATGTCTATCTTTCACCTGGTGAGGTATTGTAAATAAAAACAAGTACATCCTCCAAGGGTCCACAAGTCACATGTATCATCCCAAGTAAGCCACATTTAATAAAAGAACCAATCGAACATGTGCAATAAATCCCCCCTTTTCAAATTAAAAAAATTCTCAAAGACCTTATAAAATTTTCCACATTGAAGTATGGAAGGGTTTTCATGGTGCCCTATGGGGTAGATCAATCCCCAATTCAAGGAGTGTTTCCCAAGAAGACCCTCTCTAGGTCATGTAGTGAATATGAGGTGGATGTGGGTATAACTTTTGGGCATGGGGTTCTTGACATATCAAGGGTTCATATTGTCTCATTGATGGGTGCCTTTGGGGAGGGTGTGTTGCATCCCTCATTTTCAATGCAACCTTTTTCCAAGCCCTTTTATTTTCCATTAATTTATTATGGTCTAAAACATTAAGATCTATGTGCATTGGAAAGTAAGGAGCACCGCAATGCCAATTGGAGTTAGGAAAACATTGAGTTCCATGTGCAAGGAAATTAGAAGTCAATGAAAATGCATCCCCCCTACAAGCGAGACATTTATTAATTATGTGTTTTCGTTTTTTGAAAGGTCCTTCATTTATTTTTTATGTAGAAGCATTTCATTGCTCTTAGGAACTTAGAGTGAACATCTAGAGGGATAATTTATGGCTATTATCTTTTTGCAGCTACAACACCTTTGGTCCTTTATCCCTTTCTTCCCATGAAATGAGGTACAAACCCTTCTTGGAGTCAACAAGGCCAAAAACCCCAAAAATGAGGAAACGAAAAGGAAGAGGTGTGGAAAGTGATAAGAATGTGGGGGAATGGTATGATGACCCTTCAAGGAGAACCCCTAGTAGCAACCCTTTTCCTGAGGGTGACCTACTTACTAGGAAACCATGTCAACCACCAAGGTGTGATCCAAATTATTTTGAGAATGACATGAAGGAAGAAATATAAAAGATATATAACAAGGAGAAACATAGAGATATGGAAAGGAACATGGTAATACATTAAAACTCAGATTCTATTAATGACTATTTGGAATACAAAAGATTGTAAAATGCAAAGCACACAAGCTAACTAGAATGGTGGTAGCTTATCTATAAAGAGAGATGTGTCGACTATGCTCATTTGCAAGAATTTGATTACAATGAGGCTCCAAAGGCCTTTTTAAAATAAATCATAAATGATAAAACCCTAAACATCCAAAACCCTAACCTTGGAAGATAAAACACCAAAAGGTTTGCGGGCCTCGATGGGGGTAGTTGATATGTCAACTTCCCAAGGGTGCAAATTTTGCATACGATCTCTATTTGGGGCTCTTTGTACCCCATCGAAAAGGTATAGCCAAGGAGTACATATTCCAAATGGCCCAATACATCCCAATGGGAATATATTGGACACTGCTAAGTCAAAAAAATGTTGTTTAGGGCCTCAAAACGGTCTTGGAAGTTTGGGACCTGGAAAAATGTAGAAAAACTTCCAAGATGGAAACTATAATTTGAGTCAGTTGAATAGGTGGGAGGCCAATTATGTCCACTTGGATCATTCATCCCCCCTTACGAAGTAAATTTCCTCCATTATATGGGAAGTTTCTGTTGAGTCCGACTCTTGTTGAGCCACTTGCCCTGATGAAGAAACTGCCCTACTTTGATGACCTGATAGAGATGGATGTTGTGTTGGTGGGTGCCCTTCATATTGGTGTCCAAGATCCAATCAATTGTCTCATGTTCAATGCAGTCAGGATTGATTTCTATAGGGTTCAAGTGCTCGACTGCGTTCAAAGTGTCCATGAGAGGTGGAAAATATGGTCGAAGTAGTTCCACATTAAATACTAGGTGCAAAGCAAGGAAAGGAGGAATATTTAATTAAAAAGCATGCTCACCCACATTCTTGGTGATGGTGTAAGGTCCATATTAGGGTGGGCATAGATTTCGATGGGGTCTTGTGAGGTGCTCTTTCTACAAATGCAACCATACCTTATCTCCCACCTAAAACTTGTGTGGTACCCGATGTTGATTGTGAAATTGCTTGTACTTGGCATTGGCTTTTTACAAAATATCATGAAATTGTTGTTGGATGGGATGGATTCACTCAACAATTTTTTCTACTCGATCAACCTCGGCCTGAGCATGGGAGGAATCTTCTTGTGCAACTACAATGGTAGAGCTATGTCAATGGGGGCCAATGGTTGGAACCCCAAGAACACCTGAAAAGGGTTGTGGCCAATAGAGTTGTGGAGGGATCTTTTGTAGCTATGTTGAACACAAGGAAGGATTTCATCCCATGTGCATGGATGTTTGAAATTTTACATCCTCGAGATATGGACAATCATCCTATTGAATACCTCTATTTTTCCATTGATCTATGGGTGGAAGGCAGTCAATGTGGTCATCTTGGTGTTCATTATTGACCATAGTTTGGCCCAAAAAATGCTCAGGAACCTATTGTCTCGATCTGAGATAATGGTTCGTGGGATCCAAAAATGAACCCAAACATGTTCAAAGAAAATCTTGGCGATGTAATCGATTATGATACTCTTCTTAAAGAATCGATCAACAACCACGAAGACACAATGATTCCCATGCTTGGTTGAAGGCAAATTGAACATGTAATCCATGGATATGGACTCTCGAGGCCTATATTGAGTAGGAAAAATAATGTATATCCCATGTTTCTTGATTGTGGGATTGGAAATGGAACAGATAGTGCATGATCTAATGTACTTGCAGACATCTTGTTGAATATTCGACCAATAAAAATGATTTTGTAGTACTGCCATTGTTTCTTCTACACCAAAATGTCCTACTAATCAGCTGTAATGAGATTCCATTGGTCATATGGATTAGGTCCCAAGCGATATGAGATAACCCCAACAAAAACTAGCTATAGAAGTTGGTGAGGCCCAAGAAGCTACAAAGCTCAATCATTGTCTTCGAGGTCAACCAATCGCGGATGACTTGGATCTTGGCTAGATCCACATGCACATCCTGCTCATCGACAATGTATCCCAAATATCTGATTCTCTTCATACCGAAGGAACACTTCTCCAAATTGAAATATAACTTGTGATGTCGCAGGGTGCCCAAGACTTATTGAATATGCTTCAAATGTTCCTCCCAAGTGTTGTTGAAGATGAGGATGTTATCCAGATAAATGACCACAAAGTAGTTTGTAAATGGTTGCAATATGTCATCCATCATCTGCATGAATGTGGTTGGGGCATTAGTCAAGCCGAAATGCATGACCAACCACTTGAAGATACCTTATTTAGACTTGAAGGTTATCTTCCATACATTAGTTTGCTCAATCGACACTTGGTGGTAGCCTGACTTCAAATCAATCTTACTGAAAAACTTGGCTCCCTTGAGCTGATCGAGAAGATCATCAATCTAGGTGATTTGGTACTGGTTCTTGACTGTGATCTTGTTTAGGGCTCTGTAATCAATACAAAGTTGTCATGTCCCATCCTTCTTCTGTACTAGAACAATTGGGCTTCCACAAGGTGAGGAGATTGGTCTGATGTGG
Source organism: Picea engelmannii (assembly GCA_009831015.1). Lineage (NCBI taxonomy): Eukaryota > Viridiplantae > Streptophyta > Pinopsida > Pinales > Pinaceae > Picea > Picea engelmannii. The sequence goes on along the minus strand of ML786458.1, from coordinate 2,960 downwards.
CCCTTTAGAATTAGCTCTTGGATATAGCATTTTATTTCTTCATTATCAATAATAGAATGCATATACATAGGACCATTAGGTAGAGGAGCACCGAGGACATTAGGAAGAGGAGCATCGGGTGTCAAATCAATTGAGTGTTTTACCTGACAGTGCACATGAACCCCAATAGGTGAGGAAAATATGTCTTTATGCTCTTCTACTATTTTTTCCACCTGTTGTTGCTATGTAGAGAGACCCCATGTAGAGGTTTTGGTGGTTACAGTGACTTACCATTCACCTTCCGACTGAACCATAAAGAGGAAAAATATCCTAGTCTAAGAGACCGCCTTTTTTCACTGCTTCATAGAGATCAAAGAGACTAAAGTAGTTGGGACTGCCTTTGGTACACTGTAGAGTTGATCTCCCAAAGTAATATTGACACTATGGGGCCTAGATTTATAAATAGCATGATGCTTCCACATATATGGTTTTCATAACAAAACATCACAAAATTCAAGAAGGGGAAAATCACACAATAACTCAACTTTGAATGGCTTGATGTCATAGTGCAGGCGACATTGTTGGCTGATCCAACCAACGGTGTATGGTTGAGGATGTAGTGTCATTTTTAGGTTCAACCTCTTGATGACCTCTATTTTCAACAATGAAATGGAGTGGGGTCCCCTTCACCCACATCTATGAGTGGAATAGGCACTCCCCTTCTTCAAGCTCCTCTATTTCCTCTAGATGGATTTTCGATGGTGACACTAGGTTCTACATCAATGATATTTTTTCCCTTTTCCGGTTCTGAATTGGAGTCTGAGTCAGCATCCAACCCTGAGGATTTCATCTCAGCCAACAATGATTGTTTGGAGCGACATTCATTAGTATTTTTCCAAGGGATTTTGTGGAAATCCCACCACTTTCCAGTGTCCTTCTTCGACTTCCCATGACCCTTCTTTTCTAGTGGCTTGGACAAGTTGTGCTGGGACTGGCCATCCTTGCTCTGTTCTTTTCCCTAGTAATTAGGGCCACCCTTACCATACTATGTCTATTGTGGATTTACAGACCCGAACTCCCACTTGTTTTGCTGCTTACATTTCTGCTCAATTTTGACTGTATATCGATAAGTGACTCCCAATGAGGAGATGTCTAGAAACTTCATTTTAGTTTGGATGTACATGTGTAGAGTCCAATGATATTTTACAACCAAATGTCGCTCGAATTCTTTGATACCCATCTTGGTTCACAAGGTATGGAAGGTATTTATGAACTCCGACACTATTTGACCCCTCTCTTGACACAATGTGGTCCATCTCGTGTATCAATCGTCATAGTTTCCAACATGGTAATATTATTCCTTGAGGGAATAAAAAAAAGTCGCCCAAGTGGGTCCTAGCCCAAAATTGTAGACTCATCCTCAGCATGTTGCTCATAGTAAATATCCCACCAATCTCTGACACAGGAAAGGGCCTTAAGGAGAGTGAAGGTGATTTTTTCACTATTGGAAAAATTTTGGACAGAGAAATAACCCTCTAAAAAATTTATCCATTTTTCCAAAGCGCTGGCATCTATCTAGCCTTAAAATAAAGGAATATCAAAGTTAAATCATACCTTGAAGGCTGTCGCACATCCGAAGTGACTGCTGGTTGAAGGTGCCTCCATTACTATCTGTAGTCGTTGAAGGATTTGGGAGAAATTATCCATCTTATCGTTCCTTTGTCACAGAGGGATTCCTCAAGCAACAATTTGATAGGATCTCATGCCCCATCGTCTCTCTTTTATTCCAACTTGGGAGGTTGCTTGGGCGAGCGAGAGTGATTTTCCTCAAGAGAAACAAGCTTGAGACCCAACTCTCTATACCCTGACCTCATCAAGGACATGTACTAAGAACAACAAGGAGTAGATTGCTCTAATACCACTAATCCAAATTATTTTGAGAATGACACGAAGAAAACAATATAATAGAGATATAACAAGGAGATACACAGAGATATGGCAAGGAGCACAATAATACAGTAAAGCTCAGATTATATTAATGATTTTCTAGAATATAAAAGACTCTAAAATGCAAAGCACACAAGCTAGCTAGAATGGTGGTAGCTTATCTCTGAAGAGAGATGTGTTGGCTATGCTCATTCGCACGAAGTTGACTACAATGAGGCTCCAAGGGCCTTTTTAACATAAATCATAAATGAGAAAACCCTAAACATCCAAAACCCTAACCCCGGAAGACGAAACACTAAAAGGTATAATTTCTAAGAAAACATATTCATAATCAAGAAAGGACTCTTTGAAACATTCCCAAATGCTTCAATTATTAAAATGACACTTACCACAAGACCGTACTTATTACCTCATGAAGCAAGACTCTCTACCCTCTATGGACTAGGCTAGTGTGATGGACACTAATGATGTCAATGAACGGTGATGCGTGGAGGAGAGGAAGGTCTATGTCTCCTCAATGAGGGATCAGATGGTCATCTAGCTCTTGATAATCCATGTCTTCAACCTATGGTCCTTGAGACATCATCTCCTTATTTACCCCTAGCCTGAGTGTTGATTTTTCATAAGACATGATATTATATATTTGAATTATATTATTACAATGATGAGTGTTTCATATATATAGAACATATGGTGACCATCCATGAAAGGATGTTGTTAGGCGAAATATATGTCGTTATAGTACTTGCCCAACCATTTAATTGTCAACCCGGGGTACGTAGACTGACGAAGCACATGCACTGTATATGCAGGACTGAAGTAGAACTAATCTAATCTAATCTATGTTGCTGAAATCAAACTAATCTAAGAAAGCATTGAAACACTAACCACGAAAGCATAAAATTGCCTAAGGGAAATACAACATGTGAAGAGTTAACACAATGAGCTCATACAATATATCAATCTCAAATCATATTACAATAATCAAATGACAAAACATGAAAGAATAACAAAGCTAAGAATTCCCTTCTCCA
>ML786457.1:416244-450222 GCA_009831015.1 Picea engelmannii | reverse complement strand
TACTCTATCCTGGGGTTATTTGACCAAGATTAGGCAGTTTGGTCAAATTTATTCACTAGCTAACCTAAATCACTTGGCTAAGATTAAACAGTTTAGCCAAGATTATTCACTACTCCTATCAACATCAATTTAAAAGGACTTGGACATGCTTAAACTGTATGGACCAAATCATTGTTATTGCATGGGGCTCTATTGAATTTCTTTTATGCCCTCTTTTATTACTTTTCTTTCTTTTCTTTTTCTTTTTCTTTTCTTTTCTTTTTTTTTTTCTTTTTCTTAAGTTATTTGCAGAATGGAAAATCATTTGACAAGCAAGACACTAAAAGGATAAAAAATTTCAGTCACCAGTTGATCCTATAAATTATAGGGTTATAATAGCAGCTCCACCTGGGGATGGTGCTCTCCTTGTGAAGTGCCAAGAATCCTGTTTTTTTATGTTCTGAAAAAACTTTCTCCACAGTTGCCTTTGTTGTATGATTTGTTTTACTTTTGAAAATTTGATGACAATGTTCAATGGCTTAGGGCCTTCTCCGTGGGCTTCAACCATCTGATTCAATTTATTCACTCAAAACTTGTAAGCAAAATGAAATGATTTGTACAATGGAAAGGGGTGACCGAAAGGTCCCTACTGAGGAGGTGAATAGTGCTTCAACATTCTGCCATTCACAGGTCCTCCTGGAAGATTGGTCCCATCGTTGTTATTGAGAAAGAAAGCATTATTTTCTTTGAATGTGTGAATTATGTAAGGTCCCTTCCATAGGCTATCGAATTTTCCATGCTTCCCCTTATCTTTATTTTGGGCATCCCATCTCAGAATCAGGTCTCCAAGATCAAAGTCATCTTCTTTAGTTCTTTTGTCGAATATCTTTTTAATGCTCTCCTGGACAACCTGAGTTTTGTTGTATACTTCTTCTCTGGACCACTGCAAGTGAATCATCTGGTTTATCCTTCTTTGGGAGTCGTTTGGCTCGGCTTGCATCTCTTGCAGTAGTTTCATGACAGGAACCCCTAAGGAGGTAGGAAAAACTGCTTTAGTGCCATAGACCAACTGATATGGGGACATACCAATGGACCTCTTGGTGGTCAATCTGTCAGCCCACAGTGCAAAAACTAGCTTGTTATGCCATGACTTTTTGTTTTCTTGCAACGTCTTCTTAATAATGTTCACCAGGGTTTTATTGGATGACTCTGCCAACCCATTTCCCTGAGGGTAATAGACTGTGGAATGCCCCAAACCAATATGGTACTGGTTGCAAAAATCTATGAGCTTCTTAGATCGAAAAGCAACTGCATTGTTAGTTATAATCTTTCTAGGAAAACCAAAACGAGACAAGATATTATTTTCTAGAAATTTAATAATGACAGAATCAGTAGCTTGCCTGCTTGGTATAGCTTCGATCCATTTTTTGAAATAGTCCGTAGCAATGATAATCCACCTGTGTTGGCCCGAAGAGGGAGGATGTATTTCTCCGGTAAATTCTAATCCCCATTGCTGGAAAGGAGCTTCAACAGAGATTGGCTTCAGGGGCAAAGGAAGGAGTTTCCTTTTCCCTCGAACACCTGACATTTATGACACGAAGTCACTTTCTGATGCACATCAGCAAATAGTGTAAGCCAATAGAACCCAGCTCTGAGAATTTTATTAGCTGTGGTCTTCCAGCTCAGATGACCACCACAGTCTCCTGCATGAAAATCCTGCAATACTTTGTCATCTTCATCCTTTAACAGACAATTTAACAAAATACCTCCAGGATCCTTCCAATATAGATTGCCTTCTAGAATGAAAAATTTTAATTCTTTCAATTTCAAAAACCTAGCTTTAGTTTTGGTCAGACCAGGGGGAGCTTGTAAGTTATGCAAAACAAATATCAAGTCTGCATACCATGGAGAGTTCAGAAATACCTCTTTCACACTTGGAGTCGCATGCTCTCCCTGTTCATCTACTACAGCTAAGAAAATAATATTAAGAGCATGGAAATTGGATTCAACCATTAACTTTGCTAGACCTTGACCTTTAATCAGTTTAGTAGGCTTAATCTATATGTCATACTCCATAATGATAGCAATCCATTTTCCTCTTCTTCCATCTGGATTGTCCTGGGTTAAAATGTCCTTTACTACTGCGTTCAGAACATATGCAATGGTATGAGAATGGAGAATATATACTCTAAAATCCTTTATGGCTTTTACCAGGGAAAAATCTTGTTTCTCCATTATTTTATAATTCAAAGTAGCATCTCTTAAATATTTACTGAAAAATGCTATGGGTTGTTCATACCCTTCACTATTTTTCTATAGTAATACTATTGCAATGGTATATTCAGAAGCGAAAGAAAAAAGGTAAAAATCCTTGGTGAAGTCAGGAATAATCAACACTGGATCCTGTGTGAGTACGTGTTTAACTTGTTCAAAAGACTGCCTGGATTCAGAGTCCCATTTTATTTTTGTTTCCTTTTTTAACATGTTGGTGATGTTCCTGAGAAGCTCAGCCAGGTTAGGTATGAATCTTCTCAGAAAGTTTATTTTTCCAATGAAAGATTGTAACTCTTTAATATTCCTTGGGTGTTCCAGTTTCTGAATGGATTCTATTCTGTTGGGATCTATCTTAATACCATCCTTAGAGATTATGTGCCCCAACAGTTTACCTTCCTCTAATCCGAAAAGAATTTTCTTAGGATTCAGAGAAATCCAAAATTTTCTGCATTTCTCAAACACTCGTCTGAGATGTAGTAAGTGCTCGTCATCAGATTGGGAATAAATAGTTACATCGTCCAGATAAATGACAATAAATTTGCCAAGTTCTTCCACAAAAGCAATGTCCATCGCTCTTTGGAAAGTGGCCCCAACGTTCATCAACCCGAAAGGCATTTTCATGTACATGAAGGTACCCCAAGGTGTTTTGAAGGTTGTTTTCTCTTGGTCATCTGGGTGAATGAGGACCTAGTTATAGCCTGAGAAACTATCCAGTAAGGAGATTCGGCTGGATCCAACTACCCTTTGTAATATGTGGTCCATTTTTGACAATGTGTAGTTGTCTTTTAGGGAAACCTTGTTCAGGTTTCGGAAATCAATACAAAGCCTGATTCCCCCAGATTTATTTCGGGTTGGGACCAGATTTAAAACCCATTTGGAAAATCGTAAGGGAACTATGATTTTAGCATCATACATCTTTTTAATTTCTTTTTCTATCAGGGGGAGTAACTTGGGGTTGATTCTCCTAAGTTTCTGTCTAAAAGGTTTTTGATCTTGTTTTATCGGGATCCTATGTTGTATGATGCTTGTGTCATAAGATTTTAAATATTTATATCCCCAAGAAAACACGTCTGCATATTCCTTGAAAAGTTCATGTAATTGTGTTTCTGCTCAGGAGGTAAGGATTTAGAAAGTTTTACTATCCTGGGTTTCTCTTCTGTCCCTATGTTAATGTCTTCAACCTCTTTCCCACTGGCTTCAATTTTAGGTTTTTTAGCTACATCATTAAAATCAAATAAGTCTTCTAACGGAACTAAACCCCTAGGCAAAACATTACTCTTTAAATACAAAACATCAAACTCTATCTCATCTTCACCTAACTTTTCTTAATCTACTTTATTTACACTGTTATTTCCAAAAATAAATTTATCCACATTTTCACCATCATTTTCTAAGTCTATGTTTGTACACTCGAAATCATTTTTACATTGTAGAAAATCTTCAATTTGATCATCGTTCCCAAATACCTGCCAATATCTGATGTTGTTCAGGACAGTAGGTATGCACTTCACCTCCACTGTGTATGGGCGAGTGGAACGAAAAGGTATCTTACATGTAGTTGCTGACGTAGCTAACCCATCTGCTAAAATATTCTGCCCCTTGGGCATCACCTGCAAATCAACTTCAGTGAAATATTTAAGGGCGTCTAAAACAACATTTCTATAAGCTCTAAGTCTGGGATGTTTTGTTGCATACTCACCTTTAATTTGTTTGATAATTAATTCAGAATCGTCTCTTACCATGATTTGTTTGGCACCAACCTTCTTTAGTAGTTTTAGACTGAGCATCAAAGCTTTGTACTCTGCTATGTTGTTAGTGCATTGAAAATTTAGTTTGTAAGAATGGTTTTCCGAATACCTGGATTTGTGATTGTGTAACCAAACTCCTGCTCCAACTCCTTCTTTGCTTACAGCTCCATCGAAGTCCATGCTCCATAAATCTGTTGGCAATTCTTCGCTTATTACGAGTTTCTTCCCTTTTGCCTCAGTGATTTCTTGGTCTTCGTTCAGGTCAAATGTATCTTCTTCTGGCTGAGGGATTTTTTCTCCCATATCGTCGTCATTATATAGGATAAATGAATCTAGATTAGAGTGTGCAGAGTATAGAGGATAGTTATGTGGTTTTTCTTGGTTGTTGACCATATATTTCATCAGTGTCTATCTGTACAGTCTTCTCTGTTGTCCGAATACTGGGATGGTGCCATATGACATATCCAACTGCAAAGTACCTTTTAACTTAGCTCCCCAAGACCTGGATAGCAACATACCATATTTTGGGGGAATGTCCGCGACCACAACATCCATAACCATGCTTTTTGTTGGAATATGAACCAAAGTGATACATAAGTCCTGGATCAATATGATACATCTGATTTTGTTGGAGTCAAAAGAGTGTAAATCCTTGTAAGGTTTGGTGACCTCGAGTCCCAATTTTTCCATCACTGCTTTAGGCATCAGGTTATGAGAAGCACCCGAATCTAACATAACATTGTGCAAAATCGGGTCGTGTATATTAAGGCTGATGTAAAAAGGAGCGACAGCGCCAGTGTCAGTCTGACCATCAACTTCAGGACCAAAATGGAGTTCAGGTTGATCATCAGTAAGATTTACCATGTCTGAATGATTTGTCGATCCAATGGTTAAGGCCTTTGTGCCTATATCGGGTTCAATGCTCAGCGCTTTGATCACTTGCGATCGGTAAGCATCCTTACTCATCAACTCAGAAAGGGGAATGGGAATTTTTTCTTTGGCTAATTCCCCTTCGAGGTTGAAAGCGGTTGATGCTTTGCTTTGGCTCAACAATTCTGATTTGTCCACCATAGTCTTCTGGGAAGAAGTACTTGGTCGGTTGGTTGATGAAACCTCAGTCTGCGTTGATCTTTGTAAAATGGTAGGGTTTCTTTTTGTTGGAGCTTCAACATTACCTTTCTTAGGGATCTTCTAGGTAGAAGGTGCAAGGGATTTCTTGGTTTCAATTACCTTTTTTGGGGAATTCTCATCTGTCTTTTTACTTTACAGATTGTACTGGTTGTGTACTTCCATAATGGAATTTCCAAATGCTTGTTGTTCGGTCTCTTCAGCTTCCTCACTCACCTCTGATTGAGAAAGAAGGAAAAGTTCTTGCTCCTATTGAGTAAGGAAAATGGCTTCGTTATCATGAATACCCATGAGGTTTATGTTTATGTCTTCTAATTCTTCAATTACCTCCTCACATTCATCGACATAATTTTCCTGTAGGGGTGGTCTGATCTGCTGATCAGGACCCCTCTATTCTCTTTGATCCCTAGGATCTCTCTACCCGATTTGAGGATGATTTCTTCGGAAGTTAGGATTCTGAATTTGTGGAGTAGGTTGGTTTTCTCTAGGAGGATTTCTTTCGGTTAGAGTAAGTCTCTCCATCATCCTCTCCACTACTCTAGCTAAGGAATCTAGTTTGGAATCAGAAGAAGATGTGGAAGGTTCCTCTTTAATCGTGACTCTCCTTTCCGTCCTCTGTCGTGCCCTTTTAGCCAAAAGGTTGGCCTCTACACTTATCGCACTTTTCTACATGTCCTCCAGGGTGGTGGAGTTTCTTTCCCTTAATTGTTATGACATATTAGCGTCGAAACCGTCAGGGAATTTTATTAGTGCCAAACCTTGTGGGGGTTTAATATCCGCTGGAATTGCATTGTACAAATTGTTGAAGCGGGTGCAGTAGTCTTGTATTGTCTCTCCTTGATTCCTTCTGATGTTTTTGTATTCTAACAAGATCTGGAGAGGGTTTTTCTTTACCTACCATATGTCCAGAAAACTTCTTTGAAACGTTGTAAGGTCAACCAATGAAGTAGCACATAAGCCTTTATACCATTTCTTAATGTCCCTAGTTAGAATCTGTGCAAAAAGTCTCATTTGAACGTCAGCTTCATCCACTTCCTGCAAGTCAAAATAGTCATTCATTTTATCAACGTGTTGTTGTGCGTTCAAGGGCCTTGTACCATAGAACTGTGGGAGTCTAGTTTGATAGTCCTGGGGCATGTCGTGTAAAGGTGCGACCAACACCAAGGAAGCATATCTGGCCGCCATGATAGGTGGAGGGGGTGGGACAGCAACCCGAATGATAGGTGTGGCGGTGGCAAAAAATGAGGAAGATGAGGGACTAGCTGGCATAGAGTGAGTGGTTTGAGGTTTTGCAGTGGGGGATAGTACTTCAGGGGTCTGGGGTTGCAGGACGGTTGGGTCTAAAACGGTTTCAGTCACAAAGCTATCAAATTTTGTTCTAAACAGGTTTTGTTCAAAGATTGTGTCGAGGTCGAGATCTTGAAGGGCAACAAGTTCCTCTGGAAGAGAAGGGGACCTGTGAAGAGGACTATGACTCCATGAACATTATGCAATTGTCTTCTTTCTGAAGAACTGTTATGGATTATCAGTTGCTATCGCAGGTTCCGGGTCTGGGTGGGATCGAGTATAAGCTCTTTTAGGAGCCAGATTTTTTTTATTTTTATATTTTTATGAATCCAAAATCACTATGTACAAGCATTTAACAACCTCTGAAGATTATTTCTTTATCATATTTATAATAATTTTTATTTTTTTTAGAAACAAAATTTTCTTCTAGGGAAAAGAAAATGTGGCGTTGAATGTTTGTTCAGTTCCCTAGTATGGTCGCCACTATGTTAACGCTTTGTAAATTCCTAGAGGTTGTCAGAGTAGAAGAAATTTACAAGAGGTAACTTTATCCAACCACTTCGAAACTGGAATATAGCCCTACCATCTTCAGAGAGGGATCTCTCTATATGATTTAGCGATGTTTTAACTTTGAGATATTAGGCTAGTTAAATAAAATAAGATTGAAAAGGTTTGTTGTTGTTGTTAAGTTGGCTAAAAAGAATTTACGCTTCCATTGGGATATGGGGTTTGTATTATCAAGATAGAGATCTAAACAGAAACTAAAAGATCCTTTTCACAGGGAAAGATGATGCATTCACTGGATTCCTTAGTAGTAAAGTGATGAAAAGAAGAAAAGATGAGAATATCAATTAAAGTAAAGAAGCATTTAATAATTTATTCACTGTAATATCAGAAAGATAAACATTAAGATCTTTCAAAGCCGGAAACAGGGTATACAAAGATAAATCCTGCAACATGCGCTACTTTAAAAGATTAGATTAGAAAACAATATGACAACTGAGAGAGAAAACATTTAACATAGAAAAGAATAACATCACCAATGAAAAACACGCGAGAATCCTGTGAAACATCCCTTTGTATTACTGGAAGATCTTTTGGCAAAAATTACATTCTTTCTAGCTTACAGGGCGTAAAGATCAACCCTCGGTACTTCAAAGTTTGAAGTATTTATAATAAAAAATTACATACAATCCTGTCATTAAAGATCAGGACGTGGAAATCTAAATTTAGCTAACTAACTCAACAAGATACAATAATTTAGGAACTGCTTGATGATGTGTTGAAATCTTCATGCTGATTTTGGGGTAAGCCGTTGGTGAGTCCTCTGCATGACCTCATCTGACTGGATAGTTGACTGGGCTTGTACACCTCATCTCTTACTTGATCAGATTGCATAACTCTTCCCATCGAAGGTTGCTGGGAACACTGACTTTGAGTAATCTTCGGTATACTTCATCCATCTCCGTGTACTTGGAAAAAGTTGGCTTGATGATGAAAATGTTTTATATCTCGTGTTGTATGCTAATGTCTGACTGGAAAGCTTCTAAGAATGTCTTTCCTGTGATACTGCCTTGTATTCTCGAGAATTTTGAACTATATTTAGCCACGGTGGCTAGTTTCTTCTTATAATCAGACAGTGTCATTAACTTGTCATTTATGACTCTTAAGCCAAGGAGGCCTTTCTTCTGCGGAGCTTCAATTTTGCTGAAAAAACTTTGCACTCCTATGTCCATAGCCTAGACCCTTTTCTCCAGTTGTATCATCAATCCTCTCTTTGTCAAGACACTCTTGACCTTGAGGATGGTTTATGTTCTATCTTCAATTCTCAACTCCTCTAACTCTTCTCTGGTTTTTGAATTTAGGAATTTGATGATCTCAGTGGCTTCTGCGGGCATCTCTCCCAATTCTCCTCTTATCTTTTCAATTGTCTGCTTGCTTCTTTGCACCAATTCATTCTAATCGAACATGATTTGTACCATAGGCCATATTTCATTTATGGATTTGGTGATATCCATCCAGACATTTTCCTTGACCTCAACAAGTGTTTTTCCTGCCACTGTTTGCTTTTGAAGATGTTGCAATTCCTATTTGATCTTGTTTGATGTTTGTTTTTCCTTGGAGTAGCTGGCTTGGTAAGAAGACTTGAGTTCCTGAAGGTTCTCAACCTCCTTCTTAAGTCTGCTAATCTCTGTCTCTTGCAAATTCATCTCTTCCATAGATTTTGCTAGTTCTACTGTCTTCTCCAGTGCTGTCAGTGGAGTTGTTGAGGGAATTTCTACTACAAATGTTGTGCTTACTCCTGTGAGTGGAACTTCACTCAATGGAATGACTTCCATGGGCTTTGATTGTTTCTTCTCTTTCAATAGTTTTTCCAATTCTGCTTCCATATCCTTCAACTGTGCATTCTACTCCATGATCAGCTTGAGCATCTCATCCTTTTCCCCTTCTGTCTCAGCTATCTCTTTGCCTGTGAATCTTATGTTGGTGGTAGTTTCAACTGTTTCCTCAAATATGCTATATAGACATTTTTATTTTTAAGCATCTCCTCGACTGCTTTCACTTTCGAGGGATCATACCTGATCTTGAGGACCAATTCTTCCAACGTCTTAATTCTGTTATCCTTTGCAAAGGATGATATCTTTTCTAATTTAAGCTATGTTTGGACATTGCTCAGAGATACCTGTAACTTAGAGGCAATAGTAGAAGCATTTGCCAATGTGGAGAAAACCATTTCTCCAGTTTTCCTGTGCAGATCCATTTGATCAACAGGATGCACATCTTTAGTCTGAAATTCGAATGTTGCCCTTTTGTAATCGGTGATTAGTTTCGGGTTTGGCACCTGTGCTTGCAGAAACTCCATGTGCATTCTACCCTTCTCAGTTTCGAATGTAGACAATATTCTGTGTTGTGCAGTTGATGTTTTCTTCCAGAACTGAGCATAAGTACTGCTGGTCAGCGTCTGATTTTTCTTTTTGATCATATCATACTTCTCAAAAACACTCAATTTTGGTCCTGTTTTGCACGGCTGGTTGACTGGTGGAGTATTCGTGGGTTTCTTGGAAAAGAATGTAGACATGATCTGTTTGTTGCTTGTGCCAAGAAGTGACCGATCATCCTTCATAGTTGCAGTGGGTTGGCTTCCCTTTTCACCAGCCGTGTCACGTGTATGACTGGCTTTTGGCCTTTTGGTGTGCAATTGGAAATCTTCAAACGAGACTTCAGTGATGGAAGGTGAAGTATCCTTCCTGGGTCTTTTCTCTTTGGGAACCTGTGGTGTAGTAGTCTGTGAGATGATGATCGGAGGATCCTTCTGTTCTACCTCAACCAAAGTGTTCGGCTCCCATTTTGTTTGATTGGCGAACTTTTCTATCTCAGGCTTGGGTATATGAATATATGGGACATTCTTATTTTTAACCCTCATCTTAGAAATTATCCCATATGGATCATAGTTCCATATGAAAGTAACAAAAAACTTCATTTCTTTTAGCAATATGTCTGCTTCCTCTTTGGCGCCTCGGCTATTGCAGATGAAAGATCCTATTTTCCCTTTGATTCTAAGTTGTTGCTTCTTTTTCAGAGACACGAAATGTATGTCATCTGAGTTAATAATTTGCCTTATGTACTCTAGAGAAAATATCCTCATGGGTAGGTACTTCGACAGTCTGTATGGAGCCAACTTGCATCCATAAACTCTGATCTCAGTGTGGTTTTGGTAAAGATACCAATCACCAGTTTTAGCAAGATCTTAGAAGTGTAAGATCCTCTAAATCTCCTCATTTATTCTTGGCTTGGGTCTGCCATTGAGCATGCTCACCACTGGATGGTAAAATTGTTCGATAAACTGTTTGAAACTGAATTCTATAGAATTTTTCCTGAGTAGTGAAGTCCAAGCTGTTACCGCCTGCGACCTTCTGTCTTTGTCCATCTTCTACATTGAGAAGGAGAATTTGTCCACTTGAAATAAAGTGAACATGTAAGCCAGAATTGAGGAATACCGGAACATTCCCTCTGTGGCGAAATTTGTGAATTGTTCATGAATATTGTCCTCTTGTAGTCAAGCTGAGTGGTGGGTCTCTCATCTGCGGAGAAAATGGACAAAAAACCCAATATGGGTTCATCCACCCATTGATCTGAAAAATACCCCAACAGAGCATAGAGAGACAATATGACCTGGTTTCCCTTAACTAAGAATAGGGAGGAAGGATACGGGGGATTTGTCTTGGGAAGCTCAGTGGCCTGTGGGAGAAAAAGCTCGAAAATATGAGCTCTTTTGGGGAATGATAGTTTCTGGTATAGTTATGTGATGACTTCAAGATTGAAAGGGGAGGAGGATTCAGCTCTGGGTATCTGCACCATTTGATCAATGGCTTCAGGTGTAATAAAAAACAGATTTTCTCCTTATGAAGATACTATGGCTCTCTGGTTGAGAATGTAGTGTGCCTGGAATTTGAGGGAGAATTCGGGGAAATGGTGAACCTAGGGGAAAATATACAGGGGAAGGTTTGATTCCCAGAGTCCAATTTCATCACTCTGGTCCAAGAAAATGTCCTTTAGCCATCACTGTAAATCTGCGAAGTCGAATTCGCATCTGGTAGTTTCGATTCAATGATCTTTATCGGCCAAATGAATCATGTCGAGATCGATAGGAGGTGGGAGGAAAGGATTTTCCTCGCCTTCTGCTTTCTTTAATTTTGGCGCCATCACTGTCAAAATACCTGCAAGTAAAACAAAAAGTTAGTGGGGATGACTATGGCTTTGGACAACTGACTGAAAAGGAGAGGAAAATGGGGAAAAATACTCTCTTGTGTGGTGATAGGGTAAATGATGGGGGAATGAAGGGTGAAGGTATTTTTTAGCAAACGGATACTCGTTGGGCGCGGGAGACAGCTCAACAGGCTAACAGATAGGTTAGCCTATAATAAATATCCAACAGGTCATTTGGAGCATGAGATGGCAGGTGACAATGAATGACAAATATGACTGACTGACGTGGAGGGAGTTGATTGTGACTTGACCATGGTAAAGGGACTTGTGACAGAGTGAAAGGACTGACTGAGTAATGAGATGTGATATTTAGGGGAAAACATGGAAGATGACGTCATGGGGTGACAGGGTATGTCAGACCGTGGTCAGCGGTGGAAGTTTGAATCGATGGATTCCTGCCACGTAGAGGAAAAGGGCCCGCCAGAAGAACAATCCATTCCGGACCCCCCCCCCCTCCATTAAAAACAGATCGGTCGGGGGGGTCCGAAAAACACCATGAGTCGTCCATCAGTGCGCCTGCTCCTGGATCGTAGATCTGTGCGCAAAGTTTAAACCACATTCCGGACCCCCCCCCACCATTAAAAGAAGAACGATCGGGGGGGGTCCGGAATTCAATCTCGACCGTCGATCCAAGAACTGGTGCCTCAGCCATTCAGATGCGCACTTTCGTTATCTCTTATTTCGGACCCCCCCCCTCCCCACCGTTAAAGGTAGAACGGTTGGGGGCGGTTCCGGAAAAACTTGTCAACCATAGATCTGGGCGCCAACATCTCATCCGTTCATTTTTGCGTTGTTTTTAATTTGTGGGCGCAAAATCATATTTTCTCTGAAACTTAGGATAAGTGCATCATGTGGGTTTTCCCAAAAAATTTCCCTATTTTCATCACCATGGGGGTTAGACATCAAACCTTTAAACCTCAAAGATATGGTTCAACATCGATCATCATGCATGTTTTATTGGGATAAAGCAAACTACCCTATGTTCTAACCTAATTACCTATGACAATTAGCCTGAATTAAACTGTTGGACTAAGAAATTACTCTATCCTGGGGTTATTTGACCAAGATTAGGCAGTTTGGTCAAATTTATTCACTAGCTAACCTAAATCACTTGGCTAAGATTAAACAGTTTAGCCAAGCTTATTCACTACTCTTATCAACATCAATTTAAAAGGACTTGGACATGCTTAAACTGTATGGACCAAATCATTGTTATTGCATGGGGTTCTATTGAATTTCTTTTATGCCCTCTTTTATTCTTTTTCTTTCTTTTCTTTTTATTTTTCTTTTTCTCAAGTTATTTGTAGAATGGAAAATCATTTGACAAACAAGACACTAAAAGGATAAAAAATTTCAGTCACCAGTTGATCCTATAAATTATAGGGTTATAACACTCTCAACTCCTATTTATAAAAAATATGTCTATCAAAAGAACAATATAGAGGAAGATCCTTATTAGGTCTTCTTACATTGGACTTATTCTTCCTTATTGTTAGGCCTTATTAATGTTGACCTTTATTACATGGAAATGTATTATTCTACCTACATGAGGGGTTAGGTCCCTAACATGTCTGCCCCCTTAAAAAACAGCCTTGCCCTCAAGGATTGAGATGAGGAAATTGTTGCAGAATAGGAGTTGGTTCCCAAGTGGCATCCGTTGGAGTTGTATCTTTCCACTTGACTAACACTTCCTTGATGGTTCACTGACATAGACAACTCTCACGCTGGTCCAAAACTTCTTGTGGTTGTAGCCAAATGGAGACTTCTTCATCCAACTTGGGAAGGTTGGTTTGAGTTTGGCACTTAGTTTCAATCACCTTCTTTCAGCAAGAAACATGAAAAACAGGATGGAGCTTAGAATGACTGGGCAAAGATAACTGATAGGCCACCTGTCCCACATGCTTGAGAGCTGTATAAGGACCATAAAATTTGGGAATCAATTTCTAACAATGGTCAGCCTTGAGGGAATTTTTCTTGTAAGGTTGTAGTCGAAGAAACACTTGATCTCCTTCTGCAAATTGACGTTCAGAGCAACCTTGATCTGCTTGTTGCTTCATGTGATTCTGGGCGATGACCAAATTCTCTTTGAGGGTACGAAGAATAGCCTCTCGAACTGTAAGTGTTTGGTCAACTTCCTAGACCTTCGAGACACCTGGAAATTATGAGAGAACCGAAGGTGGATTTTGTCCATAGACCGCTTCAAAAGGATTCATGCGGGTAGTTGTATGGTAAGAAGTGTTGTACCACCATTCAGCTAGTGGTAACCATTGAGCGCACTGATTTTTCCTTTCTGATGCAAAAAACCTAAAATATGTTTCCAAACACTTGTTGACCACTTTAGTTTGACCATCTTTCTGGGGATGATAAGTTGTGTTGTGATGCAATTGGGTGCTTTGGAGCTTGAACAGATCTTGCCAAAAATTGCTGGTGAAATTTGGGTCGCGATCAGAAATAATAGAATTTGACATGCCATGAAGCTTGAAGACCTAATCCATGGAAATTTGATCCACAATGGATTTTGTAAATGGGTATTGAAGAGCATAGAAATGAGCATACTTGGAAAGACGATCAACTACCACCATGATGACTGATTTATTTCCCGATTTAGGTAAGCCTACAATAAAATCCATAGAGATATCTCGCTAAATAACAGGTGGAATCGGAAGCGGTTGTAGTGTTCTAGGAGATTTGACTGTTTCTCCCTTGTTCCGTTGACACACATCACATTCAGCCACAAAATTACGAATTTCATGTTTCATACCATCCGAGAAAAAAGAACGTTTGACCCTATGATAGGTTTTAGTAAACCCTGAATGCCCAACTATAGGTGTAGCATGAAGCTCAGAAAGTACCATGGATTTAAGTTTTGACTTTGTACTTAAATACAAAAGACCTTTGTATCGAAGCTCATCATTGAGCCAAGAGTACCCTGGGGAGACTAGAGAATTGGACTGCAATTGTTGTATCATATGTGAATTTTTGGGATCTTGTAGCCATTCCTAGCGAACATCTTGGAGCCAATCTGGTACAATGAAGGAGAGAGAAAAAAGGGACCCTTCATCTTCAGATTTTCTGGAATGTGCATCAACAACCACATTGTCTTTTCCTTTTTTGTAAATGATCTAATAATCATATCCAAAGAGCTTAGTCACCCGTTTTTGTTGCTCAGGGGAGGAAAGGAGTTGTTCCAGAAAATACTTGAGACTTTGATGATCTGTCTTAATTTGGAAACATTTCCCCAATAGATACGATCGCTAAAGATCCACAACATGAAAAATAGCCAACATTTCCTTTTCATAGATTGATTTGTGCAAATTTCGCTCTGACAATTGTTTGCTGGTAAAGGCCAAAGGCCGACCCTCTTGCATAAGGACAATCCCAATTCCTTTTCTGAAAGAATCACATTCTAGGACAAAGGTCTTTGTGAAATCAGGAAGGGCCAGGACTGTAGTGGTGCACATGGCCCTGTTCAAGGTTTGAAAATCCTAAGCAGTTGTTGGAGTCCAAGTGAAAGAATTATTTTTAAGGAGAGTAGTGAGAGGTGCCACACTCTTTCCATAATTCTTAACAAACTTGTGATAATAACCTGTTAAACCCAGAAATCCACTCAAGATTTTGAGATTCTTTGGATGAGGCCAATCTTTCATAACTTCAATATTTTTAGGATCCACCCTGACACCGGCCTTGATAACAAGATGACCCAAGTACTCGACTTCCGAGGTACCAAAAGCACATTTATATTGTTTGATGAAAAGTTGGTGTTGCGAGAGTAGATGGAGAATTTGATCCACATGGGAAAGATGAGATTGCCAAGTTTTACTATAGATGAGAATATCATCAAAGAAAACTAAGACAAAATGATGGAGAAAAGGATGGAAGACATGATTCATGAGGCTTTGTAAGGTGGAGGGGGCATTACACAGGCCAAAAAGCATGACCAAAAACTCATAGTGACCATCATGATTTCAAAAGGCAGTCTTGGGTATGTCAGCTTCTTGCATACGTATCTGGTGGTAGCCATAACACAGATCAAGTTTAGTGAAGTACTGAGCACCACTCAACTCATCCAAGAGATCATCAATGACAGGAATGGGGAACTTGTCCTTGATGGTGATATGATTGAGGGCACTAAATTCAGGACACATGCACCAAGTACCTTCTTTCTTAAGTACCATGACCACATGGGAAGAATAAGGGTTGGTACTCGGGAAGATAACGCCCACTTGAAGCAATTCCTGCACTATTTTCTCAATTTCATTCTTTTGGGAAAAGGGGTGGTGATAAGGGCAAACATTGGGAGGGAGACTACCAGGAACAAGAGGAATGGAATGATCATGAACACCACGAGAAGGAGGAAGGACCCAAGAGGTGGAAAAAATAGCTTGGTGTTTGGAAAGGATAACTTGGAGGTCAGGATGCATGAAGGGTGTCTCAACGACTTGAATAGAATGGAGTTGAGCAATGATACCAGAGTGGACTTTCTTGAGGATATTTTCCATACGATGGGAACTAATGATCTCAAGAGAACCAACTTGAGACCTTGGAATTGATACTTTTGTCCTTCCTTTTGGAATTGCATGGTTAATTCCTTAAAATTCATAAGAATGGGACCCAAAGTGCGTAACCATTCAACACCTAGCACAATGTCACAAACTCCCATGTCAATGGAAAACATATGAGATTTCAGTTGGTAATGTCCAATTTGAAGACGAACATTTTCACACCGCCCACCACATTTCATGGACCCACCATTGGCTATCATGATTTGAAAATTATTAACAGCAGGAATATAACAATTGGTTTCCTGGGAAATGTGACGATGAATAAAATTGTGGGTGCTAACACTGTCAAAAAGGATAATGACCTTCCTGTGCTTAATGTAGCCAATGATATTGAGTGTTTGGGGGGGCGAGAAGTGAGTGAGGGCATGCAAGGAAATAAGTGGGTCAACTTCAGGTGGGTCAGTAGGTTCTTTGGTGGCATCGGGAAGGGAGGGTTCTTCAACAAGGGGAACAGTCACATCCTCTTCAGGAACATCTTCTGAGATGGTCATAAATAGTTTTTGTTCCTTACACTTATGCCCCATAAAATATTTTTCATCACAATTATAGAAAAGACCCTTCAGTTGGTGTTCAACCATTTCAACCCTAGTTAGTTTATGGACCTTGAGGGCACTAACAGGAGGGTTAGGATTAGCAGATCGAGGGCGAGGAACAAAAGGGAGTTTTTTGTTCTGGGAAAAAACAACTTGTTGGACCTCTTTAACATGTTGAGTATCTTCCAACCAAGTGGGAGGGCGAGTCATGAGAACCTAGGATAGGATTTCATCCTTGAGACCACTGATAAAGCATTCACGAAAGAACTCATATGACATGCCCTTTGTTCGAAAGGTCAATTTCTCAAAAGAAGTGATGAAGTCTTCCACTGTGCCTGACTGTTTCAACTTGGTCAAATGACCTAGATAGTGTGTATTAGTATCAAAGAGAGCATAGATATCAGCAACAAACTTGGTCGAGGCAATATACCCCTGACGTGAATTTTTTCGCCATTTCCACCATTGCCAGCGTTCATGATCTAGATAGAGGACATCATAACGAATTTTGGCCAACTCGTCAGTAATACCATGCAGAGAAAAATAATTCTCCATTTGAGTGACCCAACCTGTAGGATCAGAGCCATCAAATTTATTGAACTCTACGCGGGGAAGACGGGGTTCACGATGAAATGAGTTGGAGTGAAAATGTGGAGACTGAGAGGAATCAACAACATTGGGTCGTGCTGATGAAGAAGGACCTATAGGGTGGTTCAAAAATTGATTGAAAGAAGTGTGGAGGGAGGCCAATTGGGTTGTGAGGTTGGCTTCCAATGTGTCAATGTGGGAATTGGTTGAATCCATCTGAGATGTGAGATGTGAGATGGAGACATGGGCTTGATTGACAGAATTTTGGAGATCTTGGTTGTGAGTGGTGGCCATTTGGAGAGGGGAAGTGCGGGTAAGGAAAAAAAATGGGTGGGTGGGACCACAAGAAAAAAAGGACTTAGAAGTGATAGGTACCACGACGATAAGTGCTTGAAGGGAAATATAATGGGATAGGCGGCAAAATAGGGAAATTGGGAAGGGGTCAGGTCCACTGAAACAAAAAGGATTAAAAATGAAGGGTATGACTGCGATCGGGGAAAAAAGGGGAAGCCAATGGAATAGGTCCCAAATAAGTGTGCCAACGGGACCACTATACTCTTTTTTTTTAACTCCTGTAGAGTTATACTCCGGCCAGAAGAACACTGCAGCGAAGAAATTGCCAAATGATTAACAGGAAGAAATGTATAGTAATTTTGCAACTAGAATGCAAAAGACAATGTAGCATGGCAATAGATCTTCTTGGTTCTATTTTTGTTTCTTTCCCAAGGGTTCTATAGACAAGGGTTTGCCCTGTGTTATAGCTCTTTGATATATATGTGGGGTCCAACAGTAGTACTTAGCCCAATATCTCAAGGCACCAACTAAGGAGGCTAGACAGTACCCTTAGCCATACTACCCAACTACCCAGGTACTAGAGAGTATCTTGTCGAGTGTTGTTCCCGATCTGTATACAGGTGTTGTCTTATGTGCTACCACTCGAAGGGGTACCATCAGGGGTTACAAGGGTGGTCAACAGATGTGCGCTTAAGTACCACTTGTATTTCCTGCGTGTATGATTCCCCGACCACGGGTTTATGCACGTAACGATGGATCTCTGTAGCTTAAAGACGCCGGAATACATCTCTACCTTGAAACAATTAACCCACAATTTTCTACCGAAGAAGGTTCTCTGATACCGCTTGTAATATTCCATATATAAAAAGTATGTAGTACATAAATAAATAGCTAGAAATGTGTTAGCACTAGAAGTCGCCTTCATATTGCATTTAAGGTAAGCCCAATACCCATCAGTTTATATGTCACAGATAATTGAGTTTTGGGTGGTCAAATGGAGAAAAATCAATAATAATAACATTATAACTCAGAAATCTGGACTAGCATGCACCAACCATTGAGGTCTTGAATCAACTTAAGTCAGTAAGTTGGAGTAAGGGTGAGTAGGAGGAATATTTAGTGAGAAAGGTGTAGAGGTCTGCTATGAACATCAAATTTTCCAGCAGCTTAAGGAGGAAAAACTTAAACACAAGGTCCTCTTGGATTCAAATTTGAAGGAAGCTGAAAGAAATCATAACAGTATTATAATCAAACATTGATCATAATGCAGTTACAACAATCCATGTGAATCAATCAAACATGAACTCTCTCAATGTCAGAGGCAAATAAGATGGCGTAAGAAAGCTGACTTAGATTAATCAAAATGTCTCAAAAAACAAATACACAACCAGAGAACCAGTTGTTCTCAATCAAAATATTACAATAGTAGGGAGCCTAGCTCAACCATTCGACCTTAACAAAATATCAAAATTTCCTATATATACTAAAATGTTTCAACCACCAGGAATGTGATCGGATCATTTCCTTCAAATCCTTCAATTAGCGCCCACTCAGTCAGGTTGTGCAGACCTCATGATGTCAGACGCGAGCTAGGCATAGTTATGTTCTTTATAGGAAAAATTTCCCATAAGGAAGCTTCGGATCATAAGTGCGCCTTCATGGCTTCTCTCTACAACGTTTTCCATTTATGGGATGAGGCGAGGTATCAACTGATTTCCAAAATATTCAATAACTATCTTCATTGGGATTAGGATTGGGCCTGACACCCATAACTGTTCTCAGACGGTGCCAATGACTTCTGTGAGTCCATCCTGACGCCTCGAGGCCATGAATGGTCTTTGTCTGTGACCAATGTGAGCTTTTCAGGTGGAAATATGATAGTGTATGCACAGGTGTGATGTGGAGTGAGGTGCTTGGCGAAAACTCGCATGGCCCAACGATTGAGCGATGACCATGTGGAAGGAAATGATTGGGGGGAGCAGAGGCTGGGATGAGGTTGCGGTAGGAAGGGAAAGGAAGAGGTGGAAGAGGAACGAGGGAGGTGTGATAGGCAAGGAGGAGGTGACGTGTAAGGGAGATTGGAATGTGAGTGGGGCAAGTGTTGGGAGGTGAGAGGAGGTATCGGGAAGGGATATGTGATAGCTAGAGAGAGGGTGCTTGAGTTTCTTAGGCCTCCAAACTTTTTGTTTTCCCTGTGGAAACCATGGGAAGAATGCCACATGATTTACACCACAATGCAATTGAGGGTAAACCTCAATTTCAGTTTGATTTTTAAGAAATAGTCTGCAGATCCTTGTGTTAACATATAAGCTCCATAGGGAATAGAGACCTCCATGTGAGTCTCTAAGAACTCCTTTTGCAATTTCAGTGCCTTAGTATTGGGCTTTGGAGTCACTTATAAAAACCAAAAACAAAAGAAAAATGATATTTACAATGACATGGGAAGCCACTCATGTATTAAGTAAAAAAATTCTTCAGAAAATGCCCATTTATAAGGCTACCAAAAACTTCAGTATCCTCCAAATCCTGCAACTTGTAAGTGTTATTTGAAAAAACCTTAAAAATTTTGAAGGGGCGATCCATAAGGCCTCAAATTTATCATGCTTGCCTTTATCTTGTTTAGGTGCATCCCACTTGGGTACTATATCTCCCAGCTGGAAATCCTTTTTGTTTACCTTCTTGTCAAAGTCCTTCTTGATCTTCTATTGATGGTCATGTGCTTTGTCCAGTAGTTGCTCCCTAGTCTGCTGCACTTCTACCAGTTGTTGTATTCTTCTAATCATATCATCTGGTTATCCTTGGTATTCTTGGAAGAATTTTTCCACAGGCAAGGAGAGATGAGAAGGAAAGATGGCCTCAACTCCATACACAAGCTGGAAAGGAGAGACACCAAGATATATCTTTGTTGTCACTCTGTCAGCCCATAGAGAAAATTTAAGATTTGAATCCCATGCTTTCTTATTGTCCTCTAATAGTCTTTTGATGATTTTAATAATGCTCTTGTTAGAGGACTATGTCAGTCCATTCCTTGGGGGATAGTAAGGAGTAGAGTGAATCAATGTGATTCCAAACTGTTCAAAAAACTTAATCAGTGGTTCAGCCTTAAAAGCTGAAGCATTATCAGTGACAATTCTATTTGGACAACCAAATCTTGCCACAATATCCTCAAGAAAACCAATGATTACTTTGTGGGAATCATTTCTTGTGGGGATAGATTCTATCCACTTAGTAAAGTAGTCTGTGGTAGTCAAGATCCATCTATGTTAACCACTTGAAGCAGGTTGGATTTCCCCAACAAAATCTAGGCCCCACTGTTGAAAAGGTCCTAAAGCTACCACATGCTTCAATGGAAAAGACTTGAGCTGCATATTTCTAGAGAACTTTTGACACTTAACATGAGCCCTGATTTTAGAAAAAACATCAGTGAAGAGGCTAGGCCAAAAATATCCAGCCCTGAGAATCTTGTAGGTTGTGGTTCTCCAGAAGTGATGCCCCCTACATAAACTGTCATTAAAATCATACATGATCTTTTGGGCTTCCTGTGGGTCTATACACCTCAATATCACTCCTAAAGGGTCTTTCCAATATAAGAATTGATCAATCATAAAATATCTAATTGATTTGAGATTTAAATCTCTTACCTTTCTCTTTTCCATGCCATCAGGAGGATGCAACTTCTGTAGGAAAAATACAATGTCTTTGAACCAAGTGCATCATGCCAATGGGGGTGTGACTTGAGGATCTTCATCAGACAACTCATCTTGCTGAATCTCTGAATTACTGTTGATAAAATTGACCCTGAAGGCTTTGTAATTAGATTCATCCAACAACCTAGCTAAACCTTGTCCTTTAACCAATTTTGTGGGATTTATTTCAAGATCAAATTCAAGGATCTTGGCAATCCACTTGCTCCTTCTTCTGTCTGTGTCAGGCTAAATGAGGATCTCCTTCACAGAAGCTAAAGGGACATATGCAATGACTTTTGAATGTAGCACATAAACTCTGAAAGCTTTGAGAGCTTTAACCAAATCATAGGCTTATTTTTCCATGATGTCATAATTTATTTCAACATCTCTCAGTGCCCTACTGAAAAAGGAAATGGGTTGATCTAACCCTTCAACATTCTTATGCAATAAAATAGTTGCTACTATGTCAGATGAAGAAAAAGAGAAAATCAGAAACTCCTTGGAGTAGTCAAGACTGATAAGCACATGTGCTTCAGTCAAGGCCTTCTTTATCTGATTGAAATAATTACAAGCTTCATAAGTCCACTTGATCTCATTTCCATTCCTCAGCATGGTTGTGATAAATTTTACCAACTCAACAAAATTTGAAACAAACCTTCTCAGAAAATTAATTTTCCCCAAGAAAGACTGAACTTCTTTCTTGGATCTAGGGAGTGACAAAGTTTTGATAGCTTCTACCCTACTTGAATCAATCCTTACTCCCTCAGCTGACACAATGTGCCCCAATAATTTCCCTTCTTTCATGGCAAATAATGATTTTTTTGGATTTAGAGAGAGGCCAAATCTTCTACATTTCAAGAAGACTCTTTTTAGATGATCATAATGTTCTTTATCAGATTGTGAGAACATTGTTATATCATCCAAATAAATGACTACAAACTTGTCCTACTCTCTAATAAAAGCTATGTCCATGGCTCGCTAACAGGTTGTTCTTGCATTCATCAATCCAAAGGGCATCTTAGCGTACATGAATGTACCCCAAGGAGTGGTGGAGGATTTCTTCTCTCTATCTTCAGGCAAGACAGAGACTTGATTGTAGCTAGAAAATCCATCAATCATAGACATTATGGATGCCCCTGTCACCCTCTGTAATATGTGTTCCATCTTGGGCAAGGGGTAATTGTCTTTCTTAGAACTTATATTCATATTTCGGAAATCCACACAAAGTCTGATTTCTCCATTTTTCTTTCTCACTAGGACCAAGTTGGCCACCCATTCAGAATACCTCAAAGGAATGATAATCCGGGCATCCAAAATCTTTTTTACTTCTTTCTCCATAATGGGCAGTAGCATAGGATTTATTTGTCTCAACTTCTGCCTAAATGGCTTGGACTCTTCCTTCAATGGGATCTTGTGCTCAGTGATATTTTTGTCATATGTCCTAAGATCTTCATATGTTCAGGAAAACACATCAGCGAACTCTTTCAACAACTAAGCATATTCAACCCTTTGCTCTCTTTACAAGTTTCTTGACAACTTGATAAATTTGGGATCTTTCTCTGTACCAATATTGTACTCAAGTATATCAGCATCATCAACTGAGCCTTTAACCTTTACTGCCACATCATTCCCATCGAACAATCTTTCTAAAGGAACTAGTCCCTTTAGAATGTGGTTGCTAGGCAGATGAACAATATGGTGATTAACAATTTTATTTAAAAATACATCAGCATGAGGACTACTTTCAGAATCATGATCCTGATCAATATGTAATGCAGAGAACTCATCAACAGACTCAAGAAATTTTTTGATCTCATTATCATCCTCAAACACCTTCCAATGCTTGATATTGTCAGGTATAGAGGGTCTATATTTGACCCCTACATCATACTTGAGTTTAGGTGGCAATGGGACTCTAAAACAGCCAAAGAATCAACCATGGTATTCTCCTCTCTTGGAATAAATGAAATGTTGAAAGATAGGAATAAATTGTCAACTAGGTCCCATACTTCATTTCTATAAGTCTTAAGCCTAGGGTGCTTGGCTTGATAAATATTTTTGATTTGATGAACAATTAGTTCCGCATCCCCAAATACTGATAGCTCTTCAATCCCCATGTCTTTTGCAGCCCTTAAACCCAAAACAAGAGCTTCATACTCTGCCACTTTATTTGTAGTTTCAAATTCTAGCTTGTAGGACAAAGGTATAGTCTCTTGCCAAGGTGAAACAAAGACCACTCCGACACCAACACCAACACCTTCCTTAGAAGAGGCTCCATCAAAGAACATATTCCAAACATGGGTATTTGGAGGAGGGGTTTCACAAGAAGTGATGGAATGTTTTCTTATTTTAAGAGGGTTTTTAGGAGCATCAGTGATATGTAATAGGTTGGATCCCAAATCAATGTCAATAGCAAAAATAGGATGGTTGGTGGGGTCTGCTTCATCACTAATGATGTAGGCCAACTGAGCTTCCTTGTAAAGTCTTCTATGCTCACCCCCAAATACAGGAACAATGGCATATGTGAGGTCCATTTGTAAATTTCCCCCAAGTATTTTTATCCAAGATCTTGACAATAGCATGCCAAACTTGGGGGGAACATCATCCACTACAATGTCCATGACCACACTTTTCATGGGAAACTGAAATAAGGTCACAACCATATCTTTGATGACCCCAAGACACTTCACTTTCCTAGAGTCAAAGGAATATAAGTCATGGTACGCCTTTGTGATCTCTAATCCAAGTTCATCCATGATTGTTTTGGGCATGAGATCGTGAGATTCCCCTGAGTCTAACAAACAATTATGCAACACTTTATCATGTATGTTCAATGATGTATAGAAGGGAGGGGACGAATCATCTCTATCTTCTATCAAAGGACCTAAGATGGTTGTTGGCTTTTCATCTTGCAGATTTACTGAATCAATGGCTTTTGAGGAGGCTTTAGGCAACAACACCTCAGAAAGACACTCCTTAAATTCTTCAATTTTTATCAGTTCCAAAAATGGTACAGGGATCTTGATTTTTTGGATCTCATTTCCAAAACTGAAGGAAGATGGAGATTTCATAGTCTCCTTGACTTCTGGGGTAGGATCCTCAATCAAAACTGGGGGGTTTTGAGCGTCTTTTTTCTTGCTGCCAACTATCACAGTCTTGGCAGAATTCTATTTTTTTAAGGGATGATCTGAAGCATTATATTTCCCCCCTTCTTTTAGATCTCAAACTATATTTACTAGGATTCTCTTTTTCCTTCTCACCGACTTACTTAATTCATTTATTTCATTATCCATCAAGGACTCCCCATATGCATACTTGGTCAAGTCAGGGGATGGAGGGGTGTCACCCAAGCAATGGATCTTAGGATCATCTTCTTCATCCTCTTCATTGTCTTCATCTACAAGGTTATTTTGTAAAGGGGTTTGGATCCTTTGATTATCCCTTCCTCTGTTTTTGGGCTCTCTTGGAAGTATCTGAGGAGCATTATTAGGTCTCCTAAAGGAACCTTTGTTATCAACATTTTGAGTATTTCTATAGGTCTGTCTTGCTTCAAGTTTTACCTTCTCCATATCAGTAGGAATAGATTTTACTAATTTGGTAAGCTCATCATCTTGAGGGTGGGCAGCAGAGGAAGAGGTTGAAGTTTCAGACCTTCCCCTTCTTCTGTCTCTGTCAGCCTTGCTCCTAGGCTCATCAACTGCCATAATATTGGATTCTACTTCAATGGATGCATCCTGCATATGAGCCAAGGAGGTAGCTCTCCTTTCTCTTAAGAGGAAGAAATCAGGGTCAAAAGAACTAGAATAAGTAATCTTTGCAGAGGTTTCTGTAGGCTTAACCTCAGTGGGAATTTTACTATACATTTTATTAAATCTCTTTGAGAAGTCAGAAACAGATTCCCCTTCCTTTTTCTTCAGTGATCCAAAATCTGTAATATAGTAAAGGAAATCCTTTCTATCCCCTCAATTCTTTAAGAAGGCTTCATCTAGGGCTTCAATCCCATCAATAGATCCAAGAGGCAAGGCCCTAAACCACTTCCTAGCCTCACCCTCAAGGCTATGAACAAAAATCCTCATCCATACATCTGCATCCATGATGACATGAAAATATGTAAAATTGTAAAAGGCTTCAAGGTGTTCCTCTGCAGTTATGTCTCCCTCGCCTGTGAACTTGGGCAACTACTTAAGGTAGCCATCCACTGGGAGGGAATTCAGAGGCTAAGGCAAAACAAGAGGGGCATACCTAGCAGCTATTATAGCTTCCATTCTAGTTCTGGGGGGATTGGCTCTTTCCATTGGAGTGTGAACTGGAGGAGAACTAGGAGGGGATGGAGTTGGGCTATGTGAAACTGGGACAGTGTTACTGGGAGGTGAAGATAAGGGGCTTGAGGGAACAAAAGTCTCCCCTTCTACAACTAGAACAACTCTAATATGAGGAGGAGTAGGAAAGTCTTCTAAGGTCAAATCTCTCTCCTTCCACTTCACAACTTCGGGGGAGAAAGGGGTGTCAAATCTCTCTCCTTCCAAACCAAGAATAAGAGAGGCGAAATTGGCAGGAAAACTCCTAAAACTTAAATTTCTTGAAACTCCAGCAGTTTGTATAATAGGAGAATCAGAAAACGTTGCTGGATTTTGTAAAGAGGGATTATGCAAATTATCAGAAAAACTTGGTACAACAGTAGAGGTACCTTTTTTAGCGAGCTTTTCCTTTCTGATAATTTCCTTTGGGTCAGCTTCAGAGATTGCCAGAGGCAGTAGTGAAGTGGACCTCGTATGTCTACCTTTAGGAGCCAGAACTGAAACAATGGAGTCGAAATAGTGGAATCGCCATGTGCAATTTTCAATCTTCAATGGTATTGATATCTGATGCACCTTCAAAATCAGAGTTTCTTTATCGTTCTATCCCAGGGAAATGTCTTCAATTTGTTCCCTGACAACGACGCCAGAAATGTTAGCACTAGAAGTCACCTTCAGATTTCATTGAAGGTAATCCCAGTACCCATCAGTTTATATGTCACAGGTTATTGAGTTTTGAGTGGTCAAATGGAGAAAACTCAATAATAAGAACATTCTAACTCAGAAATATGGACTAGCATGTTCTAGCCATTGAGGTCTTGAATCAACTTCAATCAGTAAGTTGGAGTAAGGGTGAGTAGGAGGAAGATTTAGTGAGAAAGATGTAGAGGTTTGCTATGAACATCAGATTTTGTAGCAGCCTAAGGAGAAAAAATTAAACACAAGGTCCTCTTGGATTCAAATTTCAAGGAAACTGAAAGAAATCATAACAGTACTATAATCAAACATTTATCATAATACAGTTACAACAATCCATGTGAATCAATCAAACATGAACTTTCTCGGTATCAGAGGCAAATAAGATGGAGTAAGAAAGTTGACTTAGATTAATCAAAATGTCTCCAAAAAAAAATACATAACCAAAGAATCGATTGTTCTCAATCAAAATATTACAATAGTAGGGAGCCTAGCTCAACCATTCGACCTTAACAAAATATCAAAACTGCCTATATATACTAAAATGTTGCAACCACCAGGAATGTGATCATATCACTACCTTCAAAGCCTTCAGTCGGCGCCCACTCTGTCAGGTTGTGCAAACTTCATGACGTCAGATGCGAGCTAGGCATAGTTATGTTCTTTACAGGAAAAATTGCCCATAAGGAAGCTTCGGATCATAAGTGCGCCTTCATGGCTGCTCTTTGCAACAATTTCCATTTATGGGATGAGACGAGGTCTCAACTGATTCCCACAATCTTCAATAACTATCTTCATTGGGATTAGGACTGGGCCAAACACCCATAATTGTTCTCGGATGGTGCCAATGACTTTTGCAAGTCCATCCTGATGCCTCGAGGCCATGAATGGTCTTTGTCTGTGACCAATGCGAGCTTTGTAGGTGGCAATCTGATAATGTATGTGCGGGGGTGATGTGGAGTGAGGTTCTTGGAGAAAACATGCATGGACTAATGATTGAGCAATGATTGTGTGGAAGGAAGTGATTGGGGGGAGCGGAGGCTGGGACGAGGTTGCGGTAGCAAGGGAAAAGAAGAGGTGGTAGAGGAACAAGGGAGGTGTGATAGGCGGGGAGGAGATGACGTGTAAGGAAGATTGGAATGTGATTGGGATAGGTGTCGGGAGGTGAGAGTAAGTATCGAGAAGGGAGATGTGATAGCTGGAGAGAGGGTGCTTGAGTTTCTTAGGCCTCCAATCTTTTTGTTTTCTCTGTGGAAATCATGGGCATAATGCCACATGATTTACACCATAATGCAATTGAGGGTAAAACTCAATTTCTATCTGATTTTTAAGAAACAGTTCGCAGATCCTTGTGTTAACAAAATGGAATATGAACAACAATATAACCAGAACAACACCATGATAATACCAAAATGAGAGAAAAATAACACCAGAAAGAGCACTTTGATTACTAAGAGCAATGTTCACTTGCCTCTTCGAGGGGGAAACCTCCAACAGAGCAGAGCTCTATTACAATAATATCCAAGACAAAACTTCTCATACCCTCGACTCCTATTTATATTAAATATGCCTATCAAAAGAACAATCTAGAGGAAGATCCTTCTAGAAGCGAAAGCTTCTATTAGGTCTTCTTACATTGGACTTATTCTTCCTTATTGCTAGGCCTTATTAATATTGACTTTTATTACATGGAAATATATTATTTTATCTATCTGAGGGGTTAGGTCCCTAACAGTTTGATTCTAACTTTGTTACTTGGATTATTATCATATGTTAAAATATGTGTTGAAATTGACATTAGCCAAGGTGGTTTATCTAACAAGATGCTTTTAAAATAGAAAATTTTTTACCTTTTGTTGTTGGCAGTTACTTGGATTATTCTCATATGTTAAAATATGCGTTGAAATTGACAAGCCCAAAGGCATTGGATCCAATGGTGGAAAGTGGGGAGTTTTTCACCATTGGGCAAGGTTCAATTCCCATGAGGGCCTAACCTGGAGCCATGGGGACATCTTGAAGTAGTGGTCGAACATGTGGTTGCACCCAGAGATACTATATTAAATGGTATCATGACCCGTGCACACATAAGTGGATCAAATCACACTTCCATGTCCTTCAATGTATAGGGATTTTGTTAAGGCATATGACAAAGTTAGTTCGCTATATCTCAATTTAATTTTAATTCAAATAGGAATGAGTGTAAAAGTGATTGACTAGTTTGTGGTGCGCATATGTTCATGCAATATGATCACACACTAGAAACCTTAGGCCTGAGGCTAAATGCCCCTTTCTTGATAGAACCTTTGTTTGGTCAGCCCCCCTTGCCTCTCTGATCCCTCCTTCCAGTCGAAAATTTTTTGGTTGTCCCCATTCCTTTCCAGGTGGTCGCAGAAGAGCGAGGTTAGCAAGTGAAGCTAGGTTCGATGGAAGACAGATATACGGATGAAGTGGACTATGAGCCAAGTCTGATACAGGGACCGATATTTACCTGAGATGAGGATCTCCTCGAGATTCACAGAAGGCCTCTATCCACCTTACAAGATTTTCCATACCCTTCCAAAGAGGAGACGAGCACTCCAGATGCAAGTGAGAGCCTGAGTTTCGACCTTGACATGATTTGTAGGAGTAATGGCATTGGAGGTTTGGATAGTGGTTTTACCAAGGGGAAGGACGTGTACATCCCTCCCATTTATCAACCACTCGGTAATCTTTCCTCTCCCTCCCCAATTACTGTTGGAGAACAAAATTGCTCACCTCAATTACCTACGAGCGAGGATTGTCCCCAACTAAAAGTGTATTCATGAGAAATAAGGTTTAGTCCAAATGGTTGTGGGTAAGGACTTAGTTGTTGTGGAGATTTCCAACATTATTGATAAAACCCTCATGGGTAGGTTTTTTCAAAAATTGCCTAGTGAGGAGGCTTTACACCGATGGGTCAATCCTCACTGGAAACTTGTTCTAGGTTTCTCCCCATCAACACACTCTCTTTCCAGAGTTTAGATCAATGTGTCACTCAATTCGATAGAGGATATTAAATTATTATTAGAAAATAACTAGACCTTGGGCCCTTCAGGTTTAAACCTAAAACCCTGGTTGGTAGAGTTCGACCCGGTAAGAGAACCAGTGGATGTAATGAGAGTCTGGGCCATTCTTCCTGGGTTTCCTCTTAGCTTATGGTCAAGAGAAGCTTTGGAAACAATCGAAAACAAAATAGGAACCTTTGTTGGCCTCGAACCCAATTGGGCCTCCAAAAAGGATCGTCATTGGGCTCGGGTTCAGGTTGAGGTGAATGTGAGGGAAGGTTTGGTCAGCTCAGTTGATATTGTTTATGGTGAAAAATCTTGGCATCAAAAAGTGGATTACCGGAAGATCCCTTTCAGGTTCTTCGGTTTTCATGAGATCGGACATGTCAGGGGGCAGTGTGTTCGAGCAACCCATTGCTCTAAAACCCTAAAAAATATGGAAGACCAAATCTACTTTGAGGTGCTTGGGTTTACTGGAATTGGTTTCAATGGAAGAAGACAGTGGAAGGTGGTTCTCAATGGTGGTTTCTCTCCAAACTCGGAGTCGACTCTTGCCAAAGTGGTTCATCCTCTCGAGGTTCCAGGTAATTCTTTCTCTGCTCCTTCTCAGGTCCCTTTTTTGAGCGAAAATGTTAGTTATGATGGTTGAGTTCCTTCCCCTCTCTTAAGCCTACCCTCTCATGACATCTCCCCTCTTCAAGAAAGGTTCTCACCTGTCCCTGTTCCACCTTCACTTGATGTGCTCCAACCATCCCTTCCTAAAGAACCCTGTCCTTGCCTTGTTTCTACCCTTGAGGTCCCCTCTTCTCTCGTTGTTATGTTTCCCGACTCACTCCATGTTCCTGACATTGAAGCCCCAACCCCTTCTCCCGAGGGGGCCCCTCCCACTGCACCTTCCCTATCGATTCAATCCATGTTCCCCCCCCATCCCTAAAAGATGTATCCCCTCCTCTTCAAACTTCACATTTAGGTCTCATATATGACGTTCGCTCAAAATCCAGAGCTAATAAGGATATCAATCCTTCAAAAGGTGGATTATCTCTCGATCATCCTCAGCCAAATTCTGTGGGAAGAAAATATCACCTTCATAAGGCCTAGGAAAAGGTTGCAGTCAAAATCAAGAAAGGAAAAAAAGCTTCAATTACCAGGGCCCTTAGAGCAGGGAATTCCCTTAAACCCCCTTCTCGATGATAATCCTTTCATTCGATGCAAGAGGGATTAGGAGCCCTCAAAAGGCTTCTCTTGAGCCTTAAACATGGCATGATTCAGATTCAGGAGATGATGTGTCCTTGAGAGAAGGCTTTAGATATCTTCTCCACATGGCTTACAAACTAGTATTTTTGTTCTGTTGATGT
The DNA here is from genome assembly GCA_009831015.1 of Picea engelmannii. Classification (NCBI taxonomy): domain Eukaryota; kingdom Viridiplantae; phylum Streptophyta; class Pinopsida; order Pinales; family Pinaceae; genus Picea; species Picea engelmannii. The sequence goes on along the minus strand of ML786457.1, from coordinate 420,010 downwards.
CAACGAGGTGTCTGGAAGTTTATTGATTGGTTGGAGCCTTGCTTTCAGGGAATTAACTTCTTCTTCTTTTTTATCTTCCATTTTAATAAAGTTACGATTCAAAGATTGTGATTGTTCTTTCTTAGTTGTCAATATATACATAACCTATGTTGACAGGGTTCCTTTTTGGGAAGACCTAAAAAATGCAGGAGCCTTCAATGACCCCTACTTAGTGGTGGGAGACGATTTAAAATTTTCCCTCTCGCTAAGGGAAGTCCAGGGATAGAAACCAAAGGAGCATTGTCTAAAGGGGTTTTTCCCTTCTTTCATGGAGGAACAACACTTAGTAGATATGGAGTCGGTAAAGCTCACTCCTACTTGGAGGAACTTCTGAACAGGAAAGGAGGTTGTAACAAAAAGACTAGATAGGTTTATGATATCGAAGGCTCTGTTGGAGACTGGTTTTCAAATAAAAATGACAGTTGTGGAAGGGGGGATCTTCGACCATCGACCTAGCATCCTCCATTTAAGTATAGGAATGGAAACTCCACCTCCCCCATTGAAAATCAACCAAGTGTGGTTTGAGGATGTGGGCTTCTCAAATATAGTCAAAGCATAATGGAAAAAACTTTCCCCTCTGGACCCTATTCCTTTAATGGTCTGGTTCACTGCAAATTTATATTGAGTAAAGAAATCTATTAAGAAATGGGTGTCGGATTGGAAGAAGCGATGTACAAAAACTTTAAAAGATTCCAAAGAAAAGCTATCAAGATTGTATAAAAAGATTGATGAAGGACCCCTAGATCCGTCTCAATTGAAAGAACTAAGGGATTTGGAGGCTTCCAAAAATGATAGGTTGTTAAAATAAGAACAAATTTGGCGACTAAAGAGATGGGATTTGTGGCTAAAAGTTGGGGATAATAATACTAAATATTTCCACCAGTTCACCAATTATAGAAGAAACATAAACACCATTTGGGAAATAAAAAATGAGGATGAGAATCAAGTGCGATCCTTCCAGGAAAAAGATGAAGAGGGGGCTTATTATTTTGAAAAATTGTTCACAGCCCCTATTAGATGTCCTATTCAGGATATTTTATTTGTGGTTACAAAATTTCCTTTGGCCTTTTCCGAGGAAATGAACCAGTGCTTGGAAGCAAAAGTCTCTGAGTCAGAGTTACACTCTGCCCTTTTCTCAATAGAGAGTGGGAAAAGTTCGGGCCCTAATGGGTTTACAGTGGATTTTTTTAAGAATTATTATGAATTAATCAAGGAGCATCTTTTACTAAAGGTAAGAGAATCCCAAAGGATTGGGAAGGTGCTTGGGGCTATCAACTCCATTTTCCTATGCTTAATACCGAAATCTCAGGACGATGTCTCTTTTGAGGATTATAGACCCATTTTGTGTTGTAATGTTGCTTCTAAAATCATTTCCAAGGTCATTGCAAGGCATCTAAAACCCATGCTAAGTGATATCATCAACGAGGAACAATTCAGTTTTTTGAGGAACACACAAATCCATGATTTTGTAGAAATTTCTTAAGAAGTCATTCACTCGGTTCAATGTAAGAAACAAAAGGCGGCCATTTTAAAATTAAATCTATCTAAAGCATGCGACCAAGTAAATTGGACTTTCCTCCGACTGGCTCTTCTGCATATGGGGATGAACCTTCAAACGGTAAATTGGATCATGGGATGCCTTCAAAGTGCATCTTTCACAGTCTTACTAAATGGATCCCCCTCCCGCTTCTTCAAAGCCTCGTGTGGACTCCGTCAGGGATGTCCCTTGTGGTCTTTCCTTTTCTAATAGTTGTTGATGCTCTTCGCAGACTTCTTAAGGAAGATAGAGGTAATGGAAGGTTGTGTTGGGTGGGGGGGTTAAGTCTCGGATAGCAAAATCATTTCACATCTCCTATTAATCGATGATATCTTCTACACTATCTGTGGATCCTGAGCAGATACCTCCGTGCTAAAAAAACCTTAGACCTATACTGCTTGGCAACAAGAACAAAAATCAATGAGGAAAAATCGTGCTCCATTTTCCATAAATGCTTTGAAGAGGAAATTGCCTCCTTTTCCAATATCATTCCCTCTCCAACTAAACCCATGGATATGGGTTTCAAATACCTCAGTTTCTATTTAAAATCCAGGAGTTACACCAAGAATGATTGGGGATGGCTCATCAAGAAAATCGAAGCTAGAATCTATGTTTGGGTAAACATGTTATTGTCTAGAGGTGGAAGACTCATACTCCTCAACATTGTCTTGGAAAGTATTCCGATATATTGGAATTCTATTGTTACAATCCCTAAAGGGGTTCTCACAAAAATCCATAAGCTTAGTTTTCAATATCCCTGGGCTGGCCAAAAGTCTAAAGGGGGCATCCACCTAGAAAAATCGTCATCGATCGCTTAGCCAAAAGAGTTGGGCCGCTGGGGATTAAAAGACATTGTCCTCTTTGCCAAAGCACTCACAAGGCACAATCTGTGGAGGCTCACCCAAAGGAATTCCCTTTGGGTACAAGTCATGAATTCAAAGTATTTCCCTTCCTTATTAGTCGCGGAATGGTTCATAGCACATTCTAAATCTTCCAAAGGGTTCATTGTCTAGAAATCCCTAGTCGAAGTGTTTCCATTAGTGGGAGAATGGATTGTGTGGAGGGTGGGAGACGTAAAAAGCATTTGCATTGGTGAGGACCTGTGGTTGGGTGCTGGACAAAATTTCAAACTCTCTGCCCCCTTGATATGTATTTAAGAAGTTATTGAGGAAGAAGAACTAGAAGAACTAAAAGGATGAAATGAGAAGAACTATGTAAGAACTATAACGAGCCTGTTGTTGGGATGAAAGATGTTTCTTGCACTGTAACATGTATATTCTCTTGAATATAAAAAGCCAAGATGGTTTATCTAACAAAATGCTTTTAAAATATGATTTTTTTTACCTTTTGGTGTTGGCTATGTCGTCCACAAGCATATACTTTCTCAAACATGAATAAAAGACACACGTTTAAACCATTGTATTCTAAAGATAATAGTGATCATAATGCTTTTGGTGTTGGCTATGTCGTCCACAAACATATGCTTTCTCAAAAATGAATAAAAAACACAAGTTTAAACCATTGTATTCTAAAGATAATAGTGATCATAATGATGCCCATCAACACTCCATTATTTCAGAAAATGCAAACATAGTTCTCATTAGAGAGTAAAAAAAAATATGATTCGGAGGCTTTCCTCCTCACAAGTGCTAGTTGTACATAAAACCTTTAACAAAATGAAAAGACTTTGCAAATCCTATACCTCTTATATCTATTAAAAAAAACCCTTACAAATCTTAATCTTTGGACTTCCCTAAAAAAAAACCTTTGCAAATCTTAATATCCGGACTTCTCTATTACAATTAGTTAGTGTAGGCCTTTCCTTAAAAAATAAGGTAGGGTAATAAAGAATAGGGAATAAAATAAATTGAGAATTTTTTAAAAAGACAAATAAATGATATACTATTAATGTAACATTCCTCTTCTAAATACAATATGCACTTAAAATTATTATTTTCTTTTAATATAATATTATTCTTATAAATACAGTGTGTACTTAAAAATGTTATTTTTTTAACATATTTAAATAAAAATTATTATTTTTTCTTTTTAAAACATAAATTACAATTTGATATAAATAACCTAATAAATGCCGAACAATCTAAATACTGATAATCTTCTACTTGCTTTAGTTTTTGGTAGAGTGACCAATGATCTTCTACTTGAATTACTGTTTGGCAAAGTGATGGT
>ML786457.1:358042-397450 GCA_009831015.1 Picea engelmannii | reverse complement strand
GTAAAGAAAAAAATAAGCATTGCTAAGATAAGAACAAATTCTCACGAGCTCCATAGTGAAACTGGGCATTTGTCAATTCCTAAAACGCCATGGGATGAAAGAGTGTGTCACCTTTGTGACACTAAGAAGGTTGAAGATGAAAAGCATTTTCTCTTATATTGTCCAGCCTATACCCATATTAGATCTCATTTTCAAAATATTGATCACACTACCAACCTTCCTAACCTCTTAACTCAACAAAAGTATGGTGATCTTGGAAAGCTTCTCTTAATGCTTTTCGAGCACATAAACAAAATTCTAAAGAATCACAAGTAATCACTTACCCTCTTAAGGTCCGATAGACCAATTAGGTCTTAGTGGACGTTAATCATCATCATCATCATCATCATCATATTTCCACACTATTAAAATATTAAATAAAACTTAAATTATTATAAAAATTGGTGTGAGCTAAATACTACTATTTTAAAATCTATATATACATAAAACGAAGTCAAATAAACTATTAAAAAAAAGAAATTAAAGTTTTTTTTAAATCTATATATACATAAAACTAAGTCAAGTCAAATGAACTATTAAAAAAAGAAATTAAAGTTTTTTTTTACATTGTTTATTATTAACTTTTAATATTAACTAAGCATAGGTTAATAAATATGTAATACACTAACTTAAATTTATATTAAAAATTTACTTATTAAATGTTTTTTATCTTTTAATATTTATTAAATCTAAATTAAAATAAATCTTATTATAAAATTTTATTAAAACAATATTATTTTTATTTACTAAAAAGAAAAAAGAAAAAAGAAAAAAGAAAATCATATTAGACCGTCTTTTAATGTTATTCAACTCCTTTTTCACATTCTATATGGATTTAAATCATATAACTTTTTTTTCACATATGTATGGATTTAAATTATAATAACTTTTATATGCAATTAAATTATAATGATTTTTTTTATAATTCTTTATAAATCATAATGATTTATTATATAACCTTAAATTATAATGATTTTTTTTCACAATTTTTTATTATACTTTATAGTTATAATGATAATGATAATGTAAATATTAAATATTTAAAAATATTTTATTGATTTTTTTTTTACATTTCATCCTACTTTAAAGTTCTCTATAAAGTTATAATGACAATTGTAATATTGTTTTTTTGTGTAGGAATTTGATAAAATGTAAGTTATTAATAATTTAAAATTATATTAAATTTTAGTAAAAAATTAGTTATTAATTGTAAGAGTAAATTATAGATTAATTTCAAAAAAGATAATTGTTTCACAAATTAATTTAAATTTTTCTTTAAAAAAAAAAAAAGAATATGGAAAAAAACACATAACTCATTTTTTTAGGTTATAAATTTAATAAAAATTATAATTTTATATAATTATAAAAACTTTTACCCTAAAAGTTTCTTAATAAGGATTTTAAAAAATAAGAAATTTTAATTCGTAAGGATTTTAAAAAATAATAAATCATAACATTTTTCAGTTGGCAACTAATGTATAAGAATTAGATGCTTGTATTACACACCCCGACTGGTGGCTTGCCCGCGATAGCTGCAGACCGCTACAGCGCACCCTCGTGGCCCCGTGCCCCCCCATTCCCCTGACTGACTCTCGACGCCCGACTAGGCCATGGACGCCCCTGGGGACCCAGACCCGCCCCCGGAGGTATTATCTTTCAGGTCCATGATTGTTGTCGGCCCTAAGCGTCTGCCCTCTGCAATCCAGAAGAAGTTTGTAAGGAAAATGGCCTCAATCCTCTCGGTGGCCTTGTCGGAAGAAGAAACTTGCAAAGCAGCCTTGAACCTGGCTGAGAGAGGACTCATTGGCCAGTTCACGGGCCTCTGGCCATCCCCCAAAGCGGTGGAGGAATGGACTCAAAGGAATTGGAAGCCTCTGATCAAAGAGGGAGTCAAAAGCTTTTTTGTAGGAAAGGGATTTTTCGTGTTTGTCTTCGAAAACCCGGATGACAGAGGACTAATCTTCAGAAACGGGCCATATTTTATGGGACCTCGGGGTCTTTATCTAAATAAATGGTCGCCAGATTTTGACCCCACCCAAGATGTCCCCTCAGCTGTTACGGTTTGGGTCAGGCTCCCTCACCTACCTCTCCATTGTTGGAACCAGAAATCCCTTCAGATCATTGGTAACACGCTGAGAAAATACATAGACCAAGCTGTAAGAAAGGACCAGTATTCCTGCGCCCGTATCTGTGTTGAAGTCGATTTAGAAGAGGGGCTCCCTGAAGCAATCAACCTCACTGTAGCAGGGTGGACGCATGTCCAGGAGTTGGACTATGAATAGATCCCTTTCAAATGCAGGCAATGCCATGGGTATGGACATTTTGCAAAGCATTGCAAGAAGAAAGTTGAGGAACAAACAGACAATCAAAATGGGGATCAATGGACCCTAGTTCAGAAGCATGCAAACACACAAAAAGGAGAAGGTAAAGGTCATTCTATCGGAGGCCCCAACAGAACTAGAACTGGACAAGAAACGGATGCTCCGCCAAAAGGGATAGAAAGTGCTCAGAATAATTAAGCAAAACAATCCCAGGGGAACGAGGAACAGGTAGAAGTCCCATTGTCAAATGAAGAGGGAGGGAAAGAAAATCAGATTGAAGCCAATCAAGGCAGCCCCTCCAACCCTTCTTATGCAGAAATTGCAAGGAAAAAACCAGTGGAAAGCTCAGGATCTTCAGAAGACGAAACCCATGAGCATCCTTCGAAAAAGGCAGGAAGGAAATCATGCAAAGAAAAGAGGGAGGAGGAGGCAGAAAGGTACAAAACTCAAGGAAGTTAGTCCACAATAGAAATTTCCATTGGGAGAAACATTAGATCAAGACCTTCCAAGGGAGGTCCCAATCCCCCCCCATCAAGTAAATAATGAACCTTATCTCTTGGAACTGTAGAGGTCTGGGGAACCCCTCCAAAATAGAAGCAGTCAAGGACCTATTGAAAGCAGCTCCCGCAGACATTCTCATGCTCCAGGAGACCAAAATAGAAGGGCAACTCCTTCTAGATATCAGCAGAACAAAGTGGAAAAAAAGATCAGGGAAAGCAGTCAGCTCAAGAGGATCATCTGGAGGGTTGGCAACCTTTTGGACTGAAGACCTATTTCTTCTGAACAAGCACCATGAAACTCAGCATTGGATATACACAGAACTGATGCACAAAGCAAGTAAGTTTTCCATTTCTCTCTTTAACCTTTATGTACCTGTTTCGTATGCTGAAAAACGAGAATGTTGGAACTCTCTCTCGGCCTTTCTAGAGGAGGCCTCTCCTAGCAACATCATCATAGCTGGGGATTTGAACATAGTATTGAAAGAAAAAGAAAAGAAGGGGGGATCCAGCCACAGAGACCCCATGTTGTCCAAGGTAGAGGAAATCATTCTGTCCTAGGATCTTTTAGACTTCAGCCCCATCCAAGGTATGTATACTTGGTCCAGCAATAGGGTGGGCTCTGACCATATCTCTGCCCGCTTAGATCGATACCTGGTGCAAAGCGCTATAATGATGAACAACAAGATCATTACCACCAAAATCCTGCCTAAACTCACCTCAGACCACAAGCCAATACAACTTCTCCTGGAAGAAGAGGAAGATCTGGGCCCGATTCCCTTTCGATTCATCCCTTTATGGATTGAGAGAGAAGGTTTTTTAGAGACTGTAAAGACAGCATGGGCCAATTCCTTCTCTGGATCCGCAAGCTATGTATGGGAGTAAAAGATGAAAGCCACAAAAAAAGCTCTGAAGGACTGGATAAAGATACCAGACCCAACCCCCACTGAATTCAGAAAAGAAGCAGTGCAGACATTGCAGACTCTGCAAATGGATATGGAAAACAAAGACATCACAACAGCGATATTGGAAGAAGAAATCAAGGCACAACGAGCTACATATCAAACTTTTCGAAGCGAAGAAGAATACTGGAGACTCAAATCCAGAAGTCTCTGGTTGAAGGCAGGGGACAGAAACACCTCTTACTTCCACCGGAAATATAGAGCGAGATTAAACAGGAACCATATAGTAGAAATAAAAATGGCGGACGACCAAGTCTGCAAAGGCTTCACCCAAGTCAAAGCTGTTGCAGAGTCTCATTTCAGGAATCTGTACAGAGAAGATACCCACAGCAACGACGAGGAAGATGTCGACCTCCTCTCTAATATCCCTTCCCTAGTCAGCCCTAAAGACAATGCATTACTCTGTCGACCAACCACCGAGGAAGAAATCAACAAAGTAATCTGGTCCATGGAGGCAGATAAGGCGCCCGGGCCTGACGGATTCACAATCCACTTTTATAAATGCTGTTGGCATGTGATCAAGGAAGACCTTCAGAAAATGATAAATTGGTTTATGAAAAAAGCTAAGGTAGGAGGAGGAAGCAACTCCACGTACCTCGCTCTAATTCCCAAAGAATCCAGCCCGGAAACGTTTGCACGATTTAGGCCCATATCGTTGTGTAATGCATCCTATAAGATCCTGGCTAAACTTTTGGCAAATCGGATCAAGCCGATCCTTAAAAGACTGATCTCTAGCCCTCAAGGCGGCTTTGTGGAAGGAAGGCACATACTGGACAATGTCATCTAAATCCAGGAGATAATACATTCAAGCATTCAGCGAAAAGAGAAGGGCATGCTGATTAAATTAGATATGGCGAACGCGTTTGACAGAGTCAACCGCTCTTTTCTGTGTAAGGTTCTCCTCGCCTTCGGCTTTTCATATCACTTTGTTCAGCTAATCAGAGCCTGCATCGATAATCCGTGGATAGCCCCTTTAGTCAACGACCGCCCAACCAACTTCTTTCAAGCTCAGAGAGGCATCAGGCAGGGATGCCCTCTCTCCCCTTTCTTGTATATATTAATGGCGGACTCCTTGAGCCGTAAACTCACAACTGAAAGGTTAGCCGGAAACATTCTGGGCCTTAGATCTTCAAACAGAGTGGATCCAATGAACCACACTCTCTTCGCCGATGATTCCCTGCTGATTGGGGGAGCCTCCAATAGAATTTCCAAAGCCATCGATATTGTCATCAAAGCTTATTGCAGAACCACGGGAGCGTTAGTAAATGAAAGCAAAAGTGAAGTATTCAGCTGGAACATCGACCAGCGCGAACTCTCAGGAATCACCTCCATCCTCGGGTTCAAAGGCCACGCAACCTGGGACAGTTTTAAATACCTCGGGCTTCCCATCATCTCTGGTGAAAACAAACGATCGCTATGGAGCGACATTATCTCAAAAATTAAAACCAAAATCGCGGCGTGGGGAGGTTATTGGCTGACCAAGGGAGGAAAAGTCATTTTAGTCATTTTAATAAAATCAGTGTTGTCTGCGATACCAATTTACCAGGCTGCCTTTCTACTTGCGCCCCGATCAGTGACGGAACAGATTTCAAAGCTTCTCCGGGATTTCTTGTGGCAGGGAGGGAAGGGCAATGAAAAAAAGATACACCTAGTGAATTGGGAAATTGTTAAAAGATCCAAGGCAGATGGAGGGCTGCAAATCAGAGATCTCACTTTGGTTAATCTAACGCTAGGAGGAAAGGTTTGATGGACTCTGATCAATGAGCCTACGCACCCAGTCAGCGCCACCCTACGAGAAAAATACAGAGTCAATAAATCTCTTAGCAACCTGCAAAGTGAAACCCCAGCAAACTGCACGCAGATCTGGAAATTGTGCTGCAAAAGCAGCAGTTTCTTCAAAAAAATGGCCTATAGAATGCCTGGAAATGGAAAACGCACGCTCCTGTGGCAGGATAGTATCATGGGGAAAGAACCCCTAGCAGAAAATGAAAACATAGCAGAACTTAGAGAATGGCTGGAAGGAGCAGGAGTAAATAACTTATACGACCTCTCGAAATGGGATCAACGTGGAGAGTGGATAGGTTGGGATTTTCACGGAATTCCAGCCTGCTTAGCTCCGCAACAATCCATGCTTGAAGATCTGCTAGAGGATGTCGCCCCTGTCAATAGGTCCATGAAAGACAGCTGGGGATGGGGAAAGACAGGGGTATACACCACAACAGAAGGATACAACTCTTTGCAGGCTTCAGGAAACAGCAGTCAAACTCCGGCTTTCTGGAAAATTGTTTGGGAACCTCTAGCCATACCAAAAGTGAACTTCTTCTTCTGGACTCTGGTGCACAATAAGCTTTTAACGGGAGATAATCTGGAAAAAAGGAACATAGCGGGGCCACACAGGTGTGCGTTATGCAGCAGTAATTCTGAAACAGCTCAACATCTTTTCATCGATTGCAATTTTGCTAAAGAGGTCTGGGGCCTCATGCTACAGGACTTTCAGATCACAATCCCAACTCAGAACTCGGTTGCGGAACTCTTCGCCTCGTGGAGCCATATCTATCCCCATCGAATTCCCCCTAAATCTCTCTGGAGCAAAATCTGGACAGCCATTCCCAAATATGTATGCTGGCAGATTTGGTTGGCACGTAATCATCAGATTTTTAAAGAGGTGCGTCTCTTCCCAATGCAAGTAATGGAAAAAGCCAAATCTTTCCTCCTAGAAGCTACCCAACAATAGTATTTTAAAGAGAACCTCCCGTTACAGCCAGAGGAAAAGAAGTGGCTAAGGCCACTTGAGTCATATCCGAGTAAGCAAATTCTTCCACCACATTCAGTCAAATTAGATTGGTGTATAAGAGAAGAAGATGACAAATTTCAGACTTGGTGACGAGCTAAGAATATATCCACAATTTTCTTTGACGGGGCGTCCAAAGGAAATCCTGGTGTAGTTGGCGCCGGGGGGGTCATCTACTCCCCAAATGGGACCACAAGAGATTGTTTCTGCTGGGGTTTAGGTCAGAAATCCAACAACCAAGCTGAGTTGCTCGGGCTTATCAAAGCTTGTCTTATTGCCAGAGAAAAAGGTATCAAAGACCTTCAAGTCTTCGGAGACTCGGAGATAATAATAAAAAACTTAAATACGGAGTCACGGTTCAGCAACGCAAGCCTTAACAAAACCTTGGACAGATTGAAGAGAGTCCTCCTGGGCTTCAGTACGTGCAAGTTTTATCATATTTTAAGAATGTCAAACAGTGAAGTTGATCAGTTGGCGAACAAGGGCAACACTCGTATGAAAGGTCTGTTAATTGTAAACAACGAGAGCTTCTTCCATATCCCCTGAGAATGGTGTAATCCTTAAGTAGAGGCAGTTAGAAGACAACATTGTAATAAGGGTTGCTCCGGCATAAACCCATTTTTTCAGTTAATAAATCCTACAGCCGTTTCAGTTAAAAAAAAAACTAATGTATAAGACATAATAATGTGTATTTGTATTACCCTGTTGCTCTAATGGAAGGTAATTATGTGAACACAATGAGAATGAATATCATATATAAATGTTCATCCACCTAATGGATAATGTATACGATGTAATGATGTGTATTTTTATTACCCAATTATGTCAAAACTACAAAATCAAACATTCATCTTCCCGGAACCTTCTTTAGAAGATACATAGAACCAACTTCCACACACTACGGTCATGCCTTCCCGTAAAGGTACGGATTCCAAACAGACAATGTGTTTTTGGTAAATAACAGTCTGTGACCGGAGAAATACCATTCCTTGATTTCGTTGGATTTTCAGGGATTTGTTTCTTCCAACTTTCCCTCACAAATGACAAAGAATTAGAGAACCCACCTTCTATTTTGTGAAAACCAGTGCATGATTTTGAAATTCTAGTTATAATTTGACAAGTTAAATCCTTTTGCTCTACAATTGTAGTGTGTAGAGCAAAAGGAGGTATTGGTATTGGTTGACAAGTTTTGCGTAATTGATATGTTGTTGATATGTATAAATAATTTTTGAATTTCAATATATAATTTAAAATTTCTATTATAAAATTAAATTTCCCATCTAAGAATGGATTCTACAACATTATTTCAAATTTCATATTTACTATATAAAAAAAAAAAGTGTTTTTTAATTAACTTTTTAGAACATGTATTTTTATTTTATTAAATTTTTAGGATAGATTCTTTAATATATTTTGAACATAGATGAATAAAATAACATTTTCTTATAATAATTATTCAAAATAAATTTAATTAATTTCATTGAAATAAAATTATAATAAAATTATTATTAAATAATTAATTTAAAATTTCTTATTTATTATGTATAAATGACGTATAAATATATAAATGACATGTATTTTTATTTTTATTAAAATTTTAAGATATGTATTTTTATTTTATATATAAATGACATGTATTTTTATTTTTATTAAAATTTTAAGATATGTATTTTTATTTTATTAAATTTATAAGATAAATTATTTTAAAGTGTTTTAAACATGGATGAATAAAATAACAAATTCCCATAATAATTATTCAAATTAAATTTAATTAATTTGATTAAAATAAAATTATAATAATAGTTTGATTAAATAATTTATTAAAAATTATATATAGACAAAAAAAAATTGCATTTATTAAACTTTTTTCCCTAATAGAATTGACTTTCCAGAATTGGTATTATAGATATGAAGGGAGGATACTTACAACGATATTTAAAGACTGTCAGATATTAATGTCGAGAAAAATCGGGTATCATTGTGCAGGGATAATACTTGCATGATATTCATATATGTTGTCTCGTCTCACTAATTGTGTTTCTCCCACGCACCCATGTGGGAGTATTATACTCTTGGTTGGTTGAGGGAGAAATATTTTTATTTCTTTAATATTGCTATTCACGTCTCTCAATGTGGAGAAATTATGAATTAATTCTGATTTTTCACCATTGTTATTTGCAACCAAGATGAAGAAGATATATTTGCAGAGAGAAACAAATGTGAATGTCCATAAGATAAATGAGAGAACTCTCAAAATCTCATCGTCTTAGTCACAAAGCCTTAGCTTCTGAGAAAACATGCTCTTGTATACATATAGAGGTATTATGCTCAAACCCCATACACCACTCTGAAGATCTAATAAGCCAAGGCCAATGTTGTTCTCCTTGGAAGCTACTCCTTCCTGCTTCCACATCCATCACAAAAGAATGATGTGACCTCTGCATGAACCATACATGCTTCTAGTATTCTTTAGCGTTCTTAACTGTAGAAGATGAAAATAAATTATAATTATGATATATATAATATCTACTTCACTTTTGTATTTCCTTTCCCCTGTTTAGGGGTATGCTAGTTACAATGAAAGTGTTAATAAAGGGGAGGCTCCTCTACTAGGATTTGTCGTATGTCCAAACCCAATAAGAATTTTCCTTATGTTTACTGCAATCTATGAATCCTCTCTTTCCATGTGTCTTCTCGTTCATGTACTACAAACCCCTTCCCTGCTAACATGGGCCACTCACTGACTCCAAATTCCTTCCCAGTCTACATGGGCCTCAAGCTTATCACTTTATCAGACGAAGCAATATGGCACAACACCACACATTCTTTACAGATTTTACTCTCTGCTATCACAGGGTTCGTGGCATTTTTTTTCTGGGTGTCCTCCACTCCTCTTTCAATCGATCACTCAACACTTTTTAGAAATCCCAGAGTTTGTGGCACTTGTTTCTGGAACTTCCATGACAACGCCATTCTATAAATCGATGGACTGTTGGGAAGATGGTTTGTATGAAGCACTTAAGGGTGAAGGAGGCTCTATCAATGGAAACAAGTGTTTATGTATATATCTACCCAACATAAAGTAGTACAATACCAAGCAATCAAGAGGTTGAACTCTCACCCATTGCACACTTCCAACTAGAAACTGCTCACGTCTACGACAAGTGAAAGAGCAATTTTCCATCTTTCACCTTCATGAGTTTGATGGCCAGTCCTCATGTTCTTTTCGAGGTCATATAGGGCTACAACACATGACCCATATTCGCCTCAAGTCCTCCAAAGCTCAGCAGGCGTCACAGGGTAAAAAACTAGAATAATGGGAGTCCTTGACTCCAATGTGAGAAATAGGTCATCCAAAAACCATTTTGATTTTGTGTGTCGTGGAGAAAAACTTGCAACATTGACAGAGGTGGTTCGAACAACACCACGTATTTGAGAAGTTAAATTATCTCCCTGTTGCAATTCATGGTTGTCCAAAAACACCAACAAACCATGTGATAGGAGGCGACGGTAGAGATAGCTAGCAAACACATTTTTCATGTTGGACTCACTATGGCTTATGAAAACATCATGATAGTTGTTACTGTTGGGAGATGCAATGACCAATATGGAGGGAGCGGTGGAGGAAGACATTGCCAATTGGAAAATAGAAATAGAAGTGGAGGTGGTGACGAGCTTTGGATGGATGGATGGACAAATAATCTTAGATAACATACTTTTCAGACCTATGACGTCTTAGATCAGTGTGGGAATTCTCTATTTCACGACTTATATGGGGGCGACTACGAGGTGGCCTGGACTTCTTGTTTGTTTCTCTCTGTTTTGTATGAGTTTAACAACCCCAATAATCCTCAAAATTCATTGGGCTTGCGACATGGTTGGTCTGAGATATCAACCTCCTGAAGCTGGACATGAATTGAAAAATCAAGAATAAGAGAAAGAACAAAAGCTAGAAAAATAAGACTAAAAGGAAGGGAGATTCTAATGAAAGCAGTGACGGTGGTATGAGTGAGGCATATGTGAATTAAGATCCATGTTAGGAATGAGCAAACAAGTAAAACCCTAACCTTTCCCGAAACCTCCAGTGGTCATCACCAAGTGTTTCCAAAAATAAAATTATGGAACTGAAATGCTATTAAGAGGAGAGTAAGATGGTTGAAATTTTAGGTGGAGTGAGCATTGAAAGAAGCAAAGAGATAAGAAAAATCCTTGGCCACCCAAGATTCTCAAATGAAGATGGCCATCATTGAAGCATTGCGCTCTCGGTTATCCTATTTCATAATACAATCCTAGTAAGTCTGTTATGCCTACAATTCTCATTATTAAAGGGGTGGTTCCTCTACTTGGCTTCGTCATATGTCCAAACCCAATAAGAATTTTCCATTTGTTTATTGCAATCTACGAATCCTCTCTTTCTGCATGTCTTCTTGTTCATCTACTCCAAACTCCTTCCCTGCCGACATGGGCCATTCACCGACTCCAGATTCCTTCCTTGTCTACATGGGCCTCAAGCTGATCACTTTACCAGATGAAGCATGGCACAACCCCGCACATTCTTTACAGATTTACTCTCTGCTATCATAGGGTTCATGGAATTTTGTTTTTGGGTGTCCTCCACCCCTCTTTCGATCAGTCACTCAAGAGTTTTTAGCAATCGTCGAGTCCGTGGCACTTGTTTCTGGAACTTCCATGACAACGCCATTCTATAATTCAGTGCATTGTTGGGAAGATGGTGTGTTTGAAGCATTTGAAGGTGAAGGCGGCTCTATCAATGGAAACAAGTGTTTATGTATATATCTACCCAACATAAAGTAGTACAATACCGAGAAATCAAGAGGTTGAACTCTCACCCATTACACGCTTCCAACTAGAAATCGCTCATGTCTGCAACAAGTGAAAGAGAATTTTTCTATCTTTCACCTTCATGAGTTTGATGGCCAGTCCTTGTGTTCTTTTCGAGGTCATATAGGGCTCCAACATATGACCCATCTTCGCCTCGAGTCCTCCGAATCTCAACAGGCGTCACATGGTAAAAGACTAGAATAATGGGAATCCATGACTCCAGTGTGAGAAATAGCTCATCCAAAAACCATTTTGATTCCTCGTGTCACAGAGAAAAACTTGCAACATTGACATAGGCGGTTCAAACAACACCACGTATTTTAGAAGTTAAATTATTTCTTTGTTTCAATTCATGATTGTCCAGAAACACCATCAAACCATATGATATGAGGTGACGGTAGAGATATCTAGCGAACGTATTTTTCATGTCGGAGCCACCATGGCTTATGAAGACATCATAATAGTTATTATTGTTGGGAGATGGAACAACCGAGATGGAGGGAGTGGTGGAGGTGGAGGAAGACATTTCTAATTGGAAAATAGAAATAGAAGTGGAGGTGATGGTGAGATTTGGAAGGATGGATGGACAAATAAGCTTAGATAACATACTTTTCGGACCTGTGACGACTTAGATCGGTGTGGGAATGATCTATTTCGTGACTTATCTAGGGGAGATTATGAGGTGGCTTGGTATTCTAGTTTGTTTCTATTTGTTTTGTATGAGTTGCACAACCCCAACAATCCTCAAAATTCATTTTGTTCTTGCTCTTACTCTTGATTTTTCAATTCATGTCCAGCTTCAGGAGGTTGA
Source organism: Picea engelmannii (assembly GCA_009831015.1). NCBI lineage: Eukaryota > Viridiplantae > Streptophyta > Pinopsida > Pinales > Pinaceae > Picea > Picea engelmannii. Next base: position 385,187 of record ML786457.1, on the reverse strand, counting down.
TAACTCAGACTAACCATAAGAAGACTAAAAGGAAGGGAGATTTTGATGAAAGAAGTGACAGTTGTATGAGTGAGGCATCCGTGAATTAAGATCCATGAATCAAGATCCATGTTAGGAATGAGCGATCAAGTAAAACCCCACCCTTTCCCAAAACCTCCAGTGGTCACCTCCAAGTGTTTCCAGAAATAAAATTGTGGAACTGAAATGCTATTAAGAGGAGAGTAAGATGCTCGAAATCACAGGTGGAGTGAGCATTGAAAGTAGCAAAGAGCTAAGAAAAATCCATGGTCACCCAAGATTCTCAAATGGAGACGACCATCACTGAAGCAATGCGCTCTCGGTTATCCTATTTCAAGATACAATCCTAGTAAGTCCGTTATGCCTGCAATTCTCAACATTTTTTCATAATCATATGCAGTGAATTATTCCCAATTATGTACTGCAAATTTTTACCTAGCTCAATTTGGCCTCCAAAGGAGTTAAATTTAGAGGTAATTTAGCTACCCGGGCTAGGGAAAATAGTGTTTTTTTTAAACCTAGAGGACTTAAGAGAAATATTAATGGTTGGAAAACCTTCAGTGCTCAGAAATCGAGATTGATATGTTGAAAAGTAGATCATTACAAAATAGGGGTCATTTTTTTTAACTATGGGACTAGAAATTTCTTCAGAAACATTGATCAAAAGCTAAGTTTTTTGCTTAGAGGCATTAGTACCACCTAATTTTAGTCCAGATATTAAAAATTCACTCGCAATGGGGTTAATCTCATGAACTACTCAAATTGGGGCGACTCAACCCTACAAACATTGGTAGCAAGAAGGCAACCTGGAATCTCCTCCCAAGCCACTCGCATTTTCTCTCCCGATGCACAAATATCCTCCCAAGCCAATAGTATTTTCTTCCCCTAAGTACAAATCAATCCCTACATGTTCCATTCCACATGTCCCCTCTCATCTACAAATCTCCTCCAAAATCGATTCTAATACCTCCTCCAATGGATCGGTCTCCTCTCGAGTCCCATCTACAAATCCCTCTTACACTACACATTTCCTCCTCCTCGTCACCCTACTCATAAAGTTGCACTTGTCTACTCGATGTCTTTCATTGTCTATTTTTATTCAACTTTCAATTGCGTTTAATGATCCTCATTGTATCCAACCTCCTTCCGTTGCGAGATCAATATTATAAAGTTGTTTTTGGAATAAACGTTCTTGTACGAGGGTACACTATGCATGTAATGGTTTTTATCATCATGTTTATATTGATTATGTTGGATCAATTCTTCCACTTGAGTTTGTTACAAAAGTCTTGAGGTTTGTAGCCATGGGAAAATAAGTTGTAAAAATATGTGTTTTTTTTTTTATCATTATAGTGTTTCTCGCATTTTTATTTCTAGATAGAATACCTAGTAAATGAAAGAATGGACTAAGATGCTAATGGAAATAAGATGAATTTAAACGAAAAGTAATGGTGGATTTATGTCGATACATTTTCCATGTTAAAGTAAGTTCGCACTTTGTACGAATATGGGAGACTGTGAAATAATCTTCATCAGTGCAGTGCAGTCACTCACAGGAAAAATGGAATGCAGTCGTTCATAGGAAAAATGGAATACAGTCACTCGTTCTGCTTAGTTAGTTGGAAGGTTCTCTCTATTAATTATAATTTTCATCACGCTAATCACTCACACTCAAAACAAAGTGAAATCACTTGGTTTTCTTAGTTCGGTGGAAAGCTCTCTCAGAATTATCACCTTGTTTATGATCGATGATCAAACTGTGTTATTAAAATCATTGATGGTTAATGAAATGCAAATTTTGTGTCCTTAAAATGGAAAAATACTAAGTTACTCCCAAAGGTTTAGAAGCAATAAGGTTTTATTTATTTAAATCATATTGTGTATATGTTTTCACCAATCAAAATCACGTGCACTCCACAATATAGGGTAGCTAAGATTTTCATAGAACTGTGTATATGTTTGCACCAATCAAAATAAGGTGCACTCCACAATATAGGGTAGCTAAGATTCTCATAGAACTATGAAATCTTAAGAAATGAAGGAAATCAAGAAAAAACCACTTTCATTTTAAATCTATTTTAACATTTTATGGTGGTTCAACTTTTTTTATATATTCAAAATTTTTAACTTTAATTCCCTCCATATTTATTAATAGGTAGGTATCCTTCCATCTCCCAAAGTCATTAATGTTTCATCCCATTCACTGCCACGATACAAATTATTCATCTTAAACAAAATCCCATGGTCTTTAGACAACATAACCACCCCATTTCACTTCAGTATTTCCTTTCCCCCTGCTTCGAGGGTATACTAGTTTATCTATCATCTCTTCCATTACATATACGAGATATGTTGATTTGACCATTTTTAAGTTGATTGGCGTACACTTACACTTACTGAAAACTTGCAGTGCTTTAATTAAAAAGATACATTATGTGGATGGGATTTAATGAGAAAGGAATATTCTTTGTTATTTCCACCAAATTAAAAATTAAAAATTTGGATTTAATGCCAAAACCCTCACACATGTTATTCTATGTTTGTTAGTTATTAATACACTTGATTAAAACGGATTAGTATTTATACCAGGATTAGTAATTAACCATCCTGCTTGCCACGTATAAGCCACAATGGAGTATGGTGGGTTGGTGTTTTGGATAGTGTTCCAAAGAATTGGCAGCTTGCCATGGACTTGGGCAGCTGAGGAAATTGTAATGCCATTCAATTTAGCTATTTAGTTGTTTACTACAGGTTTACATATAATTCTAGTCTGGTCATGCCATCCCAAAGTGCATATGTGGCTCTTGGCATTCAGAACGTCTATGGAGAAAACATACTGGTTGTGAAATGCAATAGTCATGCAAGCTCTATCATGGATAAAACCCCAAATGATGCAAACAAAACTTTTGTCAATCCAACTTTTAGAGCATATCAAGGATGATTTCGCTTATGTCAATCCTCATACTAAGGGATTTAATGATGGATACAACCCCATATGATGCAAACAATACTTTCGTTGATTTGGCTTTCATGTTAAGGTTTAAGCTATTATTAGATTTCTTTTCATTTCAATAGATAACAATAGCATAATATAGGATCATTGAGAAATACACAATCACAAGAGACACATCATTTATCCTAGGAAACCCTCATGGGGCAGAAAACCCAACAAAACTTCCTTAATATAGATAGCCAATACAATGCCAAGAGATAACTCAAACAAATACAGAAAGTCCTTTCCCAAGGATGCGCCTCTCTTTCTCTCTCTCTTCTCCAACTGCAACTCCGAAACTTGCTCTCAATGAACAAGTGTGTGTCTAAGTGAGGTGCTAGCCTCCTTATTTATACAAGTCTGGCACGTGTGGAAGTGTCTCTTCAATGGCAGAGCCGACTTCTCAATCTAGGTGGTTATAACCACCTTCAATATATTCCGGGGTCGACTTCTTCTTCTGCCTATTACAATTATATTTTGACCAATCCGCAAAAGGGGATTTGGTCTTTTACAATAGCCGACATGATCAATCTACAAAAGGGGATTGATCCAATTAATAATTTCACAATAATAATTAGAATACACTTTGCAGTTACATTATTTCAACACTCCCCCTTAACAAGAAGGGTATTCTTCAACAACATCGGGCGAGAGAGAGGACTGCATCATCAACAACATCAGGAGGACAACATCATCAATATCATCTTGGAACATTGACCGGCGTAACTATAAATCATCGGAAGTTTTCTCATCGGAAGCATCGTCATTCTCAAAGGAATGCAATCATCATCTGCATCAATATGGATTAGTATAAAACTAATACATCATCATCATAGCACGAGGTAGGATCATCATCATAATACTGGACTGACTTTACGTCACAACTTTCAAGATGGGAGCACAATACTCGTCTTGCTTTACGTCACAACAATCAAGCTGGAAGTAAGATACTAGACTGGCCTTACGTCACATCTATCAAACTAGAATCATAGTACTAGCCTCATCTCATCGTCTTGCTTTACGTCATGACAATCAAGATGGAAGCAAGATACTAGACTAGCTTTACATCACAGCTATCAAGATGGAAGCATAGTACTAGCCTCATCTCATCGTCTTACTTTAAGTCACAACAATCAAGCTAGAAGCAAGATACTAGATTGGCTTTACGTCACAACTATCAAGCTAGAAGCACAATACTAGTCTCATCTCAACGTCTTTCTTTACGTCACAGCACTCAAGATGGAAGCAAGATACTAGATTGGCTTTACGTCACACCTATCAAGTTGTAAACACAGTACTAGTCACATCTCAACGTCTTGCTTTACATCACAACACTCAAGTTGGAAGCAAGATACTAGACTGGCTTTACGTCACATCTATTAAGCTGGAAGCACAGTACTAGTCACATCTCAACATCTTGAATTACATCAAAAAACTCAAGTTGGAAGCAAGATACTAGACTGGATTTACGTCACAGCTATCAAGCTAGAAGCACGGTACTAGTCACAACTCAACGTCTTACTTTATGTCACAACACTCAAGCTGGAAGCAAGATACTAGACTGGCTTTACTTCACAGGTATCAAGCTGGAAGCACAGTACTAGTCACATCACAACAACTACTCCCCCTTTCGAGGAAGGTCCTTTCGGACTATACCAAGCTTATCTCGAAAGTGCTCAAACTTTACACGGGATAGAGGCTTGGTCAACACATCGACAACCTGTTCATCTGTGCTAACGTACTGAAGCTTTATGGCTCCTCTCCGCACCATGTCACAAATGTAATGATATCGGATCTCTATGTGCTTCGAATTTTCATGGAATACAAGATTCTCTGTCATCTTTATGCAGCTCTGGTTGTCACATAGGATCACGGTTGCTTCCATCTCTAGGTCAAATAGACCGGTCAACAACTTTCGAAGCCATATAGCTTCACAACTAGAAGAACACGCAACAATGTATTATGCTTCCGTTGTGCTGAGAGCAATGCTGGATTGCTTCCTACTCTGCCATGAGATCATGGCTGATCCCAAACTGAAACAACATCCCGAAGTGCTCTTCCTATCATAAACACTTCCATCCCAATCTGAATCAGTGTACCCACTCAATGTGAAATCATGATCTCCATCATAACTGAGACCACAATCTAATGTACCCTTAAGGTACCTCATCACATATTTTATAGCCACAAGGTGAACATGTCTGGGTTCTACCAGAAACTGACTCAAAGTGTTCACGGAAAAGCAAATATCTGGTTTGGTGTTCGTTAGGTACATCAATGATCCAATAATCTATCTATACAATGTGGCATCAATCAATTCTGATGAAGTATCGACCAACAACTTCAACTTCGTTTCATGGGTATATTCATGGACTTGCACTCTAACATGTTGAATCTCTTTAGGATTTCAACTGCATACTTCCCTTGGTTAAGGAAGATCCTCTCTGGACTTTGCCATACCTCAAGACCTAAGAAATAATGCATTAGGCCAGAGTATTTCATCTCAAATTCTGAAGCAAGTCTCTTCTTACATTCAATGATGAGATTTTCTTCTCCAGTTAAGAATAAGTCATCCACATACAACAATAATATCACAAGCTCATCGTTCATAGCCTTGAAGTAGAGGTTAGAATCTTCTTTACTCTTGGTAAAGCCCAAGCTCATTAGGAAATTGTCTATCCAGCCATACCAAGCTCTAGGAGCTTGCTTCAATCCATATAGAGCCTTCTTCAACTTGCAGACATGAGACTTCATGTCTTCAACTTCAAATCCTTGAGGTTTCTCTATATACACTTCTTCTTCGATGACACCATTTAGGAAAGTTGTCTTTATGTCCATCTGGTGTAACTTCCATTTCATATTAGCTACAAGGGATATGATGGTTCTGATCGAAGTGTATCTGGATACAGGAGCGAATGTCTCTTCATAGTCAATGCCTTCTTTTTAAGAAAAGCCACGAACGACAAATATTGCTTTATATTTCTCAATACTTCCATCATCAGCATGTTTTATTTTGAAGAGCCATTTGGACGATACCACATCCTTTCTCTTCGGTCTGGGAACTATTTCTCATACATCGTTCTTTATTATGGATTGGTATTCCTCTGTCATGGCATCTGCCCATTCTTTCTTCTGAATGGCTTCTTCAAAACAGGTAGGCTCCTTCTCTAGGAGATCACACATCAAAGCCATATAATTGGAGAATGGCTTAGGTCTCTTCACATATCTCGTGGTTCCTTCGGGAACACCATATTTCTCTCCATCTTGAATAAGATCTCTAGCCAAAGTTGTCTTTCTCTTATGGGAGATCGTCATCTGAGGAGGTTCTTGAAATTCTACTACGTCATGCTCTTCTAGAATTTCCTCATCATGGGAAGTTACGACTTCCCTCACTGGTTTAGCAGCTCTGGGAACCTCCCTCACTGAATCTGCAATTCTGGAGATTACGACTTCCTCTTCATATACTTCTTCAAGCTGGCATCTTCTCGATTTCTTGAGCGCCGCATCTTCATCAAAGGTCACATCCCTGTTGATCTCAATGTGACGGTGACCTGGTATATAGATCTTGAAGGCCTCAGATACCTCACAGTATCCCACAAATATTCCCCTCTTTTCTGAGGGTTCCAACTTGTTTCTCTTCTTTTTCGGTATATGTATAAATACTGGGCAGCCAAATATTTTGAGATGGCTTACCTTTGGCTTCTTTCCGGTGAACATCTCTTCCGGGGTCTTGAACCCAAGTTCACTATGGGACAATCGGTTTTGCACATATATGGTTGTCATTGTTTCTTCTGCCCATAAGCACATAGGAAGATCTTGATCGTAGATCATGGTCTTCACAACTTCCATTATTGTTATGTTCTTCCTTTCAGCTACACCATTTTGTTGAGGATTATAGGGAGTAGTGAGTTCCCTCTTGATCCCAACATCTTTGCAAAAGTTCACAAACTCTTTTGAGGTGTATTCTCCTCCATTATCTGACCTGAGTATCTTGATCTTTCTTTCAAAAAGATTCTCTATCAAGGCTTTGAATTCCTTGAATTTGTTGAACACTTCATCTTTAGATTTCAAGAAATACAACCAGGTCTTACGAGCATAATCATCAATAAATGATACATAGTATACATACCCACTAATGGAGGATGATGTCATTGAGCCACACACATTTGAATGAATGAGTTCTAGGACCCCTTCTGCTTTGTTGTCTCTCTTCGGAAAAGGGTTCTTGATGTTCTTCCCTTGTGCACATCCATTGCACACGCCTTCATGGTCAACCTTGAGTTCTGGTAGACCTGTGACAACTTTGCATACGCATGGTAGCGCTTTGTAGTTGATGTGAGCTAATCTTCTATGCCAAAGTTCACATGGATTCTCAATGACGTGAGTCATGGCAGCTTCTTAGTGACCCTTTAGCTTATACAAGCCATTTTCTTCTTTTCCAATGATGATTGCTTCATTTATGGTTTCTCCTTTAGCATGTTGCCTTCTGCAACCTTCACTATAGCTTCCTCAGGGTTATTACCTGTAACCTGGAATAAGGTCAACAAAACAACAAGCAAGAATAATATCCTTTTGATAATATAAATAAATAGTACGAACAATCATCATAGTAGCTCCTTTAGAGCTATCACTTGTAACTTGTCTGAAGCAAAGATTAAAGGTAAGGAATACAATACGAAATGAGGTCAACACTCTCATAGTGTTGTGATCAAACATTCCTCCATGGAAACTTGGAACTAACACACGAGGTTTCTCCTGGGACCTGGAGCCTTGCCCTCAAGAATGAGTGCTTGCTTTTCTTCCAAGTCTCCTCCACTCAAGATGATGAGTGCTTTCTTCAACTTGTCTTTTGTACTGATAAAATACGCTATCTTGACAAAAGGTTGGGTTGGAGGATAATCTCTATGATCTCAACTTTTAATCCATATAATATTTTGATCATAGCTTCAACATGCAACATTGATCAAAATAATGTCATAACAAATAGATGCATATTAGAATAATCAAACCTGAGTTGCATTATTCTTCTGAATGTGTTGAATCTTGAGATCCTTCTGGATCTATGGCAAGAGATCCCTTCTCCTGCAAATACTCTTTAAAGTTTAACCATTTAAACATAAGTGAGTACATACCTCTGATAGCATTTGCAGGTAGTGGCTCCATCTGGTAGCAACGATAATCATTACCAACTCTTAAGAACTTCAAGGGTGACTGCAACTGGTACTATGGTTGATACTTCAACTGGTATTGCAACTGCAATTGATACTGTGACTGCAACTTAGGGTTTTATGAGGAAACCCTAATTTTTCGAACTTCAAATTTTGAAATTCTGATCCAGGGGATAGATGCATTAAGTTGAGGTGTGTAAGCTGGTGCAGTCAGATTTATGAAAATCCAACTTTTACCCCCTCAAACTTGATCTGTGGATTTTTGGACTGGTGCTTCTGGTTTTATGGTTTTCTAGTACTTTGTGAAAACTAGGGTTTCACTTTCCAGGAGATCTAGCCACTGAAAAGGTGCACTGAAGGTGCCAAAATGATCCTTGAGGGAGGTCACACTTTTCTAGATGGTTTTAGGGCTGAAATACCTCACCAACAAAAAGCCCTAATTTGCATGTACGACAACAATGACATTTTTCACTTTCTCTTGTGAAAGATGCTCTCTTCAGCTTAGCTCTGATACCATGTTAAGGTTTAATCTATTATTAGAGTTCTTTGCATTTCAATAGATAACAATAGCATAAGATATGATCATTGAGAAATACACAATCACAAAAGACACATCATTTATCTTGGGAAACCCTCATGGGGCAGAAAACCCAACAAAACTTCCTTAATATAGATAACCAATACAATGTCAAGAGATAACTCAAACAAATACAGAAAGTCCTCTCCTAAGGATGCGCCTCTCTCTCTCTCTCTCTCTCTCTCTCTCTCTCTTCTCCAACTGCAACTTTGAAACTTGCTCTCAATGAACAAGTGTGTGTCTAAGTGAGGCGCTAGCCTCCTTATTTATACAATTCTGGCACGTGTGGAAGTGTCTCTTCACTGGCAGGGCCGACTTCTCAATCTGGGTGGTTATAACCACCTTTAATATATTATGGGGCCTCTTTAATATATTCTAGGGCTGACTTCTTCTTCTGCCTATTACAATTATATTTTGACCAATCTGCAAAAGGGGATTTGGTCTTTTACAATAGCCAACATGATCAATCCGCAAAAGGGGATTGATCCAATTAATAATTTCACAATAATAATTAGAATACACTTTGCAGTTACATTATTTCAACATTTAAAAGGATATGAAGGTTTATTTCACTCATGTCAATAGTGAGAGCAAGGGCTTTAACGCAAAATCTGAGGCATTAAGACACATAAATGTTGGAATTGTTTCCTGTAAACACAAGTTCTGATTTTGGTTCAAACCTTAGAGTTAGAGAAAACAAAATTACCTTTTCATTTGCAATCGACCAAAGTGATCCAAATTCAAGGTATTTTCATGTCCAACCATTTGTTATTTTCTTTTTTGGGAATTCTTCATAACTAAGCAAGCTTAAATGTTAGATAATGCTAACCTTTTTTTTTTGCATTGTTTTCAACATATCTGTTCCAGCGAAATTTCCATATGAACAATGCACAACTCAACTCACTAACAGAGAGATGAGTGTTTACGATGTGTTGGCCAAGAAGGTAATTTCATCCAAGCCTTTTGGCTTTATTTTATTTCTACGGTTTCTAGTAGTAAAATCGAATAAATATCGAAAATGCCTTTCAAGCCCGCATCAAACACTACCAATGTTTCAACGACAAAGACCGCTAATAGGTAAGATGCCAATCACACATGTTGAAGAATAATGGCAAGTTTTCTTGTTTCACAAGGATAGTATTCTTGGCACTTGTCATCTCTCGACATTAAGGTTACCTTAGATTTCATTAAAATTCTTTGCAAACTTGTACAACTCGTCGGCTCACCATTCCCCCACAATATCACCCTACTACTTCGCCTTCAATTTATAATTAGATTTAAAGTAATTCAAATCCGACAGTGCATACCAACCCTCACGTATCATTCAATGTTGTGTAGCAAAGTGGATATTGATTGTCTTAATCTTGCCTTGGATTTATGGTCTCTTGGGTATGCACTGTCGAATTTGAAGAAATTCAAATCAGACAGTGCATACCCACCCTCATACAGTGTTCAATGTTGCATAGCAGTGTGGATATTACTCACCTTAATCTTGACTTGCCTTGGATTTTTGGCCTCTTTAATAGGATAGAATTAGGAAACAATTTTTTAGTCAAATGCAGTGAAATTTTTTTTCATAACTTTGTTTGTTAAAATTGTGAAAACAGGTTATGGAGTTGTCAAAACCATCAAATTTGATGACCTGTTTCATTTTGAAATTTCAACCCTTACACACAACAAAGTAAAAAATGCTATATAGGTTCGGATACACATCATTAAATCTAAATGTTTTTAAATCTAACAATGTATATCTCAATCTATACAACGTATCTAGTGGTGTATATCCCAATCTATACATCATATTTAGATCCAACAGTGTAGATCACAACGTATCTATTACTATGTTGTGGTGTACATATCAATTACCCTCGAATTACCTCGCCTTAAATTTATGACATCTCGAATTCCATGGCAAAGATTGATTACTTCAAAGATGATGCAGACATAATGAGAGTATTTCATTGCATTTTGTCATATTGAGCAACAACTTCCATATTTGAAGACTCACCTAATGAAAGTTTAATTGAGAATGGCATTTGTAAAATGGATAATAATTATGTTACCAATATTATCATGCTTCAATAATTCAATGCAACTCAGAAATTTCATATCTCCATTACTGGGATGCATGGAGCTACAACTACTCAACATGCCATCAAAGTTACACCTTCCAAGTGTCGAATATGCCAAAACATGTAGTGGGTTTGGTTAATATTACCAATGATGTCAAGGAAATTCTATTGCAGAAAGATGTTAATGTTGTTGAAGAAATAGGGATGGGGGGAGCGGAAAAAACACTCTAACATCTCCTCTATTTTTGAATATGAAGTATGTTGATATTATGGTAGCTGCAGGAGGTATTTACCTCCATGTGTAAACCTGATGAGAATATAATATTCTGGGAAGCAAGAAGAAACCCTAATGAGTTGGCTAATAACCCTAGAAGACATGTCGGCTGAATAGCATAACTTATATTAGGTTATTAGCCTCCAAGAGAAGAAGTCGGCCAAAAGAAATAATATATATTGAACAGACAGATACCTAGAATGAGAAGTCAACCCAGGCAGTTAGCCAGATTTACTATAAATACAGGAGGCCAGTCTTCATTCTGGCAGGGCAGTCTCAGTATTGCAGAGAAACACTTGTGCGCACTGCAGTGCCTAGTTTTGTACACAGGTTTGCAAGAGAGCTACCATTGCAGTTGTTGCAGCTAGCAGATCACATTTGGCTTGGACTATCTCTTGGTTAGGGTTTGGACTATTTGATCAACTATTGTTGGTGCGTTATCCTTGGGAAAGGTGTGCTACCCTTTGTTTGGCTATCTAGCCTAGGGTTTGCTTTCAGAGTGATTCTATGTCAAGGTTAAGGTGCTCAGAGGGTGGCTTCGGCCTATGGTTGGGTGACAATAGCAATATTGTCAATGGTAAAATGAGCACATTCATTAATATTCTAACAGTTTATGGGCCCACACCTCCTTCATTCACTCTAACCGCTGGAAGGAAACATAGCCGTAAGGATATTGAGCTCGTTGAAAAATTGCCACTAGGGTTTCTAGCAGGAGCAATCACCATAGCACTGTCGCTGGGGTTACTAGTAGGTGTAGTTGCATAAACCCTAATCCTCTCGTTGAAGCACCTTAAGTGAAGGGATTGACCTAATTTCCAGACAGATCAGTGTGCCCTAGCCTAGCGCATTTCCTGATACTCTCAGCAAGCCAAGACGTCAAGTTTGAGTTTCTGGTCAAATCTAGGGTTGACCAAGTCAAAGTAGCCATGTCTTACTCTATGAAATCAAAGAACAAGTTAGATGGAGATTCTAACTTCAGAGCGTGGAAGACAAGGATTGATCTCATCCTTGCCAAGAATAAAGTGTTGGATATCGTGAAAGGAAAGATCGTGGAACCAGAGTTTGAAGAAGGAAAAGATAAGGAACCGCAGAACGTTGTAGTTATGGAGAAGTTCAAAGATGGTGACATCAATGCCATGATTATCATCGTGGACTCTATAAAATACCACTTGATACCCTGCATCTCCCATCTTGACTCATCGAAGAATATGTACGATGCCCTAACAAACCTCTTCTCAATCAGAAACATTGGACAAATAATGAGTCTAAAGAATGAGATTCGTGACATGAAGATGAATGATGATGATAGCATAACATCATACTTTGTGAGGATATCCCAGTTAAGAGATCAACTACAAGATATTGAAGATATCATTTCAGAGAAGGAATTGGTAAACATACTACTCAATGGTCTTCCCAAGACATGGGATGCATTTTCCACAAGCATGAACACAAGGAAGGAGTATCCCACATTTGAAGAACTTTGGACTTGCTGTTCTCAAGAAGAATCCAGGATCAGTGTAAAAGAAAAACCCCAAAAGAAGTACGATGATCAAGCCTTCACAACAAGATTCAAAGAATTTCAGGAACAAAAGGAAGTTTGGTTCAAGGAGGAATCCAAATGAAGAGAAAGATATTTCAGAAATATAATGCTTCAATTGTTGAAAGTATGGTCACTACAAGATTCATTGTCCCAAACTAAAGAAAAGGAAGGAGAAACACGAAGCATCAGTTGCCGAAGAAAAGGAACCTACAAATAAGACTAAGCAAGATGAAAGAGACTTCTTCTTCTGAAGGTAACAATACTCTTCTTAGTTCTTGTACATATCTTGTTTGCATCGTCTCTGTACATATCTTGTATATCTATCTCTCAAAAGATAATGTGGTCCAAGAAGAACTATACCTAAGGAAGAACAACAAGATAAGGACTGCTATCATTATACAAGGAAAGTTGAAATTAGAATCAATCATGAAGAGACTTAGAGGAAGCAAAGACAGAAAGAAGTCAGCAATCAAGAGGAAATTGGAGAAAGACTTATGAAGTTTTGCAAAAGACAATAAGATGAAAGTGTGGACTCTGTTATACAGAAGGAGCCTATTATGTATTGCAGAAGACAATAAGGATGTAGACGGAAGTGTGGACTCTGTTAGATGGAGGGAGTCAATTACATGCACTCATACATGAAGCAAGGATTAGGAGGGAGCTAATACTATGATCCATTGAAGATGATGAAGTATATATCCATGGTAGCAACCATGAAAGACAGTACGTGTTTAGTTCAAATTCAGAAGAAGTCTTCTTCGAAGAGAAGCCTTAAAGTATCCCTGGTTGTCCATCCACATCCATGATTCTATAATGAAAGGAATAAGTGGAATATTTAGGGCATGGAATCTATAAGAAACTCCATGGACCCAAGAGCTAAAGAAAAACATCAAGAAGAACATGAAGATTCCAAGAAATAAAGAGAAACCAGAACAACCAGTCACTGTATTAAGAATCACAAGATTACCAACCTGATATGAACTCAATAGAGGAACTGAAAGTTGTGATGAAGAACAATGTATATATGCAAGCATTGCAAGATCCAGAACTAGAGGTTCTCCTGGATGGAGGGAGAAGACTATGATGATTACTTGTTCCAATAAACCAGACATACCTCTACATGAGTCTTTATATCATACGCAATATCCATGGGTTGGATTTCTACATCAGATGAATGCAAATACTGTTCTCCAAAGAAATTGAACAAAGAGCGTATGAAGAAAAACCTCAAGACATTGAAGCATACCATAAAGAGACCCTTGTATGCAGATGGAAGAAGATAACTTGGTGGAGAACCTCCAGTCCACATCAGAAGAATGGTGAATATTTTCTATAACAGAGATATTGTATCAAGATGATTCCTCAGAAGATCATATCTCATGATGACAGAAGAAGTGCCACATGGATATGTTCCAGTTTTCCAACAATGATATACTTTATTGATCAGAGGTACATGAAGCCTTCAAAGAAAACCAGTGCTCTAGACCGAAGTACATTTGAAATCAAGCATTACATTATCCGTGATGAAGTCTAGAAAGGAGAAAGTGGTTCTCCAATACATATCTCCGCAGATGAGTAGATAAGCAGACATTTTGGTAAATCTTTTGTCCAAGATGAAAGAGTTTGCGTACTCAAGTTGGAGCTCATGGAGATGACTTCCTTATTGAAAAAGGAAGAGATGAATCCCAGGTTTTGAGGGAGCAGTGATGTATTATTGATCGATGGACAGTCATTTTTCAGTTCGAAAAATGGTCCAGGATGAGCAGATTCTTTCCAGTTCGGAAAGTGGATTGAGATTTCTGACGGATAGACATTTTCTAATTCGGAAAATGGTCCAGATTGTTGATGTACCATAAACAACGACTTCCCATTGTGGTTAACATGGGAAGTGGTCTAGGACAGTCTCTCTTCTTGAGGGTTACTCAATAAGACTAGCATGCCACGCCGGACAACAATTTTTCATTGTGGTTAACATGAGGAATGGTCTGTTTTGGAGGTTGGTGCAGGACATTCATTTCCTCTTGTGGTTAACATGGGAAATGGTCCGGACAGTGATTCCTTAGGGAAGATTCATTCTCTCCAGGTTGCACTTTGTTTAGTGTCGGAGGAATGGCCCAGGGTGGGGAATGGTCTAGGTTCAACAATCAGGGACAGACATTCCTTAGGGCAGACTCATTCTCTCCAGGTTACACTTTGTTTAGTGTCGGAGGAATGGTCCAGGCTTAGAAAATCAGGACAATTATTCTTCCTTGCTTGAGAAGAATAGTCCAGATATCTCATCATTGATGTTTTACCTTCTGAAGGAAGATGCTCTTCCAAATCTCATAGATGTGAGTGGAAGAATGGCCCAGATGATTCATTTTATATCATAACATTGTTTTTGTGCAGGTTGATATCAGATGATTGTTATCAAGACCATATGTTTCTAGACAATAGATGTATACTACTCTGGTGGATGTGTTCCATTGTTTGATCAAGTATCTATGTGGTACTTGGTGTGGTAGTGTACCACTGGATTGTAGTTGTGTACTATTATGGATAGACACGGTTGTGTTATATTGAATGATATTGTTCCAATTGACTTGAAGACTATCAACAGTGTTGAAAATGATTATCAGCTAGATGGATGATCAATGAACAGAGATTTTCCAGACAGAAAATGGTTCAGAACATTTACTCTTCTAGATTAGAAGAATGGCTCTTGTGTCACTCTGTGGAGTGAGTATCATTACTAAGATAGAGCATGGTTCCGAGAGATGATGTAGTTGATGACACTGATGGTGATGATGGTGCTCATGATCTAGTCATGAGATAATATATACAACTATTTTGATGCTACCGGGTGAATGGTATATTTGTGCTCAAGACCATTACCTGTAATACCTCCCTAGTTAGGAGGGAGTGTTGATATTATGGTAGTTGCGGGAGGTATTTACCTCCATGTGTAAACCTGACGAGAATAGAATATTCCAGGAAGCAAGAAGAAACCCAAATGAGTTGGCTGATAACCCTAGAAGACATGTCGGCTCAAGAGGATAACTTATATTAGGTTATTAGCCTCCAAGAGAAGAAGTTGGCCAGAAGAAATAATATATATTGAGCAGATAGATACCCAGAATGAGAAGTCGGCCCAGGCAGTTTGACAGATTTACTATAAATACATGAGGCCAGTCTTCATTCTGGTAGGGCAGTCTCAGAATTGCAGTGCGCAGAATTGCGCAGGTTTGAGGAGAGTTGCCATTGCAGTTGTTGTAGCGAGCAGATCAGGTTTGTCTTGGACTATCTCTTGGTTAGGGTTTGGACTATTGTTGGCCCTTGGTTATGGAAGGAAGTGAAGAATGAGGAAGAAAAGGTAAAAAGAGAGCTTCGCGGGAGACATAGTGACTGTTACTGGGTCGAAGTGAGCAAAAGAACAGAAAAGATGGAGCGAAGTGCGGAAAAGCAAGCCGTTGGATGAGGAGATCGAGGATGATAGATCATAAAGGAATCTGGACTAAGGATGACTCAGGAAGTGGAAAATGCCAGCATTAGATGCCTTGGAGCACCGTGAGATGAAGAAGGAAAGACAAGTTGGCGAAGCTCGGAAAGAATGGGTCAAGTTGACCTAGGGTTGTAGACACCTAGGGTTTTGGTAATTAGGGTTTTGACACCTAAGTTTCGACCTGAGGCTGTCAGTGAGGAATTGTAATGTAGAAATAGAGGTCGAGAGGACCTAGGTCAGGTCGGTACTGTGGTTGAGCCTTGTTATCGATTATTGTTCATTGGGAGAATATTGTATTATGAGTGAGAGAAGTGCTAAGAGAGAGAGCCTTATGGTATTGTAAGTGTTGGTTGTGGAACCTGATTATCTTCCTGACTCGGAGATCTTTTGTTTCTCATCTGTGTTTATACCCAATGAAGACTTTACACCCCAGAAGTATGTACACTCTTCCACACGGTGGAGTGCAGAGGGGGGGTACCCCCTCTGCGGGGTCTGGGGTGACTATCCCCTCGGTTGGGGGGTTCGGGGGAAAAGCCCCCGAAGGAAAAATTGCCTTGTAAAAGTATATTGTAATTTCATTGTAAATATGGACCGTTCATTATAAGGTCACAGATATAACAGTAGAAATTATGTTAGGGTTTTTTTCCCTAGAAGGCAACCCTCTGTTATGAGGGAAATGTATTGCGGCTATGCATGATTGCGAATATTGTATTCTGAGAGAGGAGACTGTGAGAGAAAGAAGAGGAAGTTACAATGGGTTTTGTTGTAGGTTATATCCCTTCATTTTCTGGATAATAATAAAGGAAGGACCTAGCAATTTCTCTCGTGGACGTAGCCCACACTGGGTGAACCACGTAAATCTGTGTCTCTCTTGTATTGTGTATCTTCGATGTTTTTTTTCCACATTTGTTTTATTTTATTGCTCCGCTGTCCTGTTTTTCTAACAGTAAGATCTTCAGCTGGGTGCAAAGATCAAGTCCTACAACTGGGTGCGTGGGAAGGGAGAGAGAAACAGATATGGAGAGAGAGTATTTGTTGGCCAAGAGCGCAGATCAGAACTATAAGCTTTATCTTAATATATCATAAGCACATTTATGTGGACGTAGCCCTAGAGAGAGGGTGAACCACGTACATCTGTTGTCGTGTGTGTGATTGATGCTTTGAGCTCTGATGTTGTTATATTGTTATCTGCATTATTGTATTAGATAAGATCTATAGCTGTGAAGGATAGATCTAGCTAGTTGAATGATAGATGCATGTTATGTTGTTGTTGTAATAAGAACCACTTGATATTCCTCTGGTTGTAGACATCTATGTCCTGCAACCCCCTCATAACTGCTTCGGGTGATAATGCATCTGCTTCGCAGGTGCTGTCGAAAGGGCCAGTAGCTAGGGCTTGTTGGTGTGTTCTTGGAGCTGAACCCTGGGTCTGCCCCTGTGCCAACAAATGGTTCCGTTGCCAGGACATGAATATTTTTAAGGGAATTTCAAGGTGGTTCCTGTCGAGGACAGAGATTCAAAAGTGGATAGCGGATCAAGAGAAGGACTTCGTTGAAGCCCAGAACAAGAACCCTAAAATAAGCACTGGAGATTGGCTACAAAGATACATCTTCATTGACATTCATGAGATCTTCTTTGGAGGAATCCATCAAGAGCTACACGAGTGGTTGGCTAGGTTAGCTGACACACAGTCTGAAATCAGATCTAGACCTCTTGTGGTTTGGACACCAGCATTAATCCAGAATGTCAAGAGAGTCGACAATGTTGTATCCAGAGCAATAGATCACTAGTTTGATAGTACCATCGGAGGGTATATCACCGAGTTTGCTGTTGACAGAACACAATCATATAGCCAAGCCAAGAGATACTTTTTCAAAGGACCCAGAGGAAACTTTTTGCACTTCCTGAAGCTAAGAATCAAGATGCTCTTGCATGAAAACCACATCTTGAAGATACAGTAGATTGATCGGATTTGAAAAGGCTAATGTTCAAGATCTCAGACAACGACAACAACACAGAAGCAAGACATACGCATAGTGGGAAAGTATTCCGAGGAGTTCACCTTGAGAACTTGTTTAAGCAAAACTACGGAGAAGAAGGTTTCTATAGTGAAGAAGAGGTAGATCTAACTGATGAAGAGCATCTAGAGCCCACCAGAACAGAAGAAGGGGAAGCTGAAGAGCTACGCCAAAGCGAGCAAGAAACCTCAGGAACTGCATGAACTATTGGAGTAAGTAACGTTAGTCCTCCTGTTGTCCCAACAATACTTAGCAGTCAGAATAGCCAAAACCATGAGAGTCTTCAGATTATTGTTACTAGTAGCTCAACATCTACTCAGACAAGAACCCTAGTTAGCTTTATGGCAGATGAAATGAAACTCCCTATCTTTAGAGGAGATGGATCTAAAGATCCAAATAAACATTGGTTTATGTGTGAGGTCGTATGGAATATTAAAAGTATCATCGATGAAGCCATAAAGAGAACCTAGTTCAGCACTACACTAAGGGGCCGCGCACTGAGCTGGTACATGAAACTTGTCCAAGGACTGGCACAGCCTAATCCCCTGAATGAGATCAAGAATGCGATGATTGCAGAGTTTAAGAAACCTAAGTCGGGGTCACAATGTATTATGGAACTAAAAGAGATTAAACAAAAGGTAGCAGAACCTGTTTGGGAGTTCGACCAAAGATTCAAGACCCTGACAGGCCGATTAACTTTCCAGATCCCCGACAGACAGAACAAAGAATGGTTCATCGCTGCTTTGTTACCACACATAAGAATTCCTCTGATGCAACAGAATATTACATCTCAGGCAGAAGCTTTGGAGATCTCCATGAATCTTGAATCATCACCGATGGGAGAATCTAGCTCAGGCATTAGCCAGATCATGAGCCAGCAAACTAGTTTGTCTTTACAAGTCGAGGATATGAAGAAAGATAAGGGAAAAGACAAAAGGGAAGATATCTGGTGTGTAAGATGCAGATCTGAAGGCCATGATAAGGAACACTGTCCCTTATTTCATGAGTACTTGGCATCAGGGGCACCGAGCTCGTTAAAGCAAGTTAACCTGCCTTGGTACGATGTATGCAGAAATAGGAATTGCCCAGGTGAGTGCTACTACATGCAAAAGTATGTCCAGACACCCACAAACTTGTATTGTACATTCTGTAAATCCATGGGGCATGATGATCGGGATTGTAGAGCTTATGATCTCATGCATGAAAGGTCGAGAGACATATAAAAGATTCAAGGCGAAGTACAACAAGAGGGAAACACTCTGCAATACAACTCTCCGGGGAGAGGAAATTTCACTCCTCACGGTGGCTATAGAGGATGAGGACGAGGAGGAGGTATGGTCCGAGGTCGGCGACAAATAATCTATTACAATTGCGCGCAACCAGGACATTTAGCAAGGGATTGTCAGAATCCCTGCACAACATGTAGTTACTGTAACTCCTTCGAGCATGTCATAGAGGAATGCCTTGTGCTTCTAGCTAAACTTTAGGAAAGACGAGGACCCCAACAAAACCCACAAGTACAACTGATTTTTGCTAAACCTCGTGGAGCAGACCCTAGAGTCGTTGTTATCACTCGAGGAGGCATTGCTACAAAAGAAGATAGAGCAGCCCAAGGAAAGACTGAAAACGACCACAGAGTCAGGAAAGCTACAAAAAATACCCCAACGTTCGATGCTAAGAAAGAAAGACAGATATTCGAGGAGGCAAGAAAAGAGTTCAAAGGAGATCAAGGATCTTCATCAAAGAGACAACCAGAAATCAAAGAATATGGCATGCCTCAGGCGTTTGATCTATCTGCATTGCCAACAGAAGGGATAGAGGTAAGCAAACTCATGGAATTCTTTTACACTTGTGTTAAGTTGATTCAAGACAAAGGCGCTATACAAGAATTACAAGATTTAATCAAGCAGTATGAACTAGGAAAAATAGACCCCTTACTGAATAGAGCAGTGCACCAAATTGGAAAAAGGAGAAGGACAAATAAATAATTACACTTGAATTCTTAGATAGGAGAGTATGAGATAGACTATGTGGTCCTCGACTTAGGTTCAGAGATCAATGTCATGACAAAGAAGACTTGGGCATTGATGGGAAAACCCAAGCTGATATATTCCCCTATCAGGCTTCGCATGTCTAATCAGCAAGTTGTCAGCCCATTTGGACGATTAAAGCATGTCCCAGTGGACATCGATGGAGTAAGAACCTTTGCAGATTTTGAGGTAATTGAAATTGTTGATGATAGCTGCCCTTACCCTGCATTGTTAGGAATTGATTAGGCCTTCGAAAATTCCACTGTTGTTGATCTAAAGAAAAGACGCATGACATTTGAGAAATTTGGCCTTAGGGTCATTGCACCTTTATATCCAGATGAGGGTCCACGATACACATAACCTATCAGAGAAGAGGACCACACATTTGAACTAGAAAACATCTACAAATTAACAACCATACAACAGGATTATATCAACCCTACAACTAACAAGAATCTGAGCTAGCGAAGTGACAACACATGTTCATTCGACTCAGAAGAAGCGCTGGAGAACTGGCAGAACTAGATGTATGAAGTATCTACAAGAAGATGTGCTAGGATAACTAGAGAAGTTCATTGGATTGACACAATAGTGAGTAATCTACCCACATTTGATGGGTTGAACCCCTTAGAAAACTTCTTGTCAGAATTTGAGACAAGTGTACCAACACAATAGAGGTTGTTGGCAATGGATGAGGCCATGAAAGCCACACCAACAAGATGGTGGGGGACACATAAAAGAAATATTATAGACTGGACACAATGCCTAACTTTGATGACAGCGCGGTTTTCAGCACAAGTAGGAAGTTGTGAAGCATGGTACACAGGTCGAAGCTGCCCAAAGGACAATGTACGAAGCTGCAAAGAGGCCTGGAGTGACATTCCTAGAGAAAAATGGGTACACAGATTCGTCAATACGCTGGATACCACCCCGATTAAGTGGTACCTTCAAGCAGAGTTGCGCCTTGTCACTTCAGAATGGGAAGGTATGATCCAGAATTTTATAACCACCTTTTTGTTTGACAGTGAATTTCCTTATGTAGATCAAGCACTACAGATGGTGAGAAGAAAAGTATTTAAGGAGCCATCTGGCCTCCCTTTGGAGCAAGAAGAGGATGAATGGATTGCACCCCTCCAGAAACTGCAGACCTGCTACAACATTAATGTTGACGAAGACGATGATCCAAGGAAGGTGAATATCGCAAAAATAGAAGTTCAGAGAGATGTGGAAGGACCAAGAGTTGAACTGCAATCAATTGGACAACTGATAAATATAAATAAAGTCAATATCGGAATAGAGGAGACACCAAAGCTTGCCAATGTCGAAGATTATTGGGATGCTGCTACCATTGACAAAATCATAGAATTATTGCACGATTATCAGGACTTGTTCCCGACCAAGTTCATTGATATGAAGGGAATCAAAGGACCTATGGGATAAATGAGAATACCTTTGAAACCATATGTGAAGCCGGTTAAGCTAAGACCCTACAAATTGAACCCAAAATACAAGGAAAAAGTGAATATTGAGCTCGATAGAATGCTGGAAGCAGGGATTATTGAACCTGTCGAAGAGTCGGAGTGGATTAGCCCCATGGTAGTACAAGATAAGAAGACAGGTGAGATCAGGATTTGCGTAGATTTCAGGAAGCTAAATGATGCTTGTCTACATGATCCTTTCCCTACACCTTTCACAGATGAAGTGTTGGATAATGTGGGAGGCCAAGAAGTATATTCTTTTACAGATGGATTTTCAGGATACCATCAGATCCGCATCACCAAGGAGGACCGTCATAAGACTACGTTTTCCACAGAGTGGGGATCCTACCAATATATAGTAATTCCATTTGGACTGAAGAATTCCCCAGGCATATTTTCCAGGGTGGTGGTTGAAGCGTTCAAAGAATTTTTGCATAAGTTTTTAGAAGCATACTTTGATGACTGGACTGTTTTTAGTTTGTTGAAAAATCATATTGAATGTCTAAGGCTAATGCTGGATAAATGCAGGCAGTGTCAAATTGCTTTGAATTTGAAAAAGTGCATCTTCTTCTCACCATTTGGAGTATTATTAGGTCATATTGTATGCAAGCAAGGATTGTTGGTGGATCCATCCAAAATTGCAATTATAGTTTATTTACCACCACCTACATCAGTCAAACAACTGCGCACTGTGCTAGGACATACTGGCTCTTACATGAAATTTATCAAAGGATATGCTCAAATTACTGCGCCAATGGAGAATTTATTAAAGAAATATTCATGTTTGGTTGGACAGACGAATGCCAACAAAGCTTCGACACACTGAAACAAAAGATGGTCACTGCACCTATTCTAGTCTTTCCCAACTGGAGCAAGGAATTTCATGTGCATGTTGATGCATCTTCTATTGCATTAGGAGAAGTACTGGCACAACTTGGAGAAGGGGACATTGATCATCCATTAGAATTTTCCAGAAGAAAGCTATCCACAGCTGAAATCAATTACACTACTACAGAGAGAGAGGGACTAGCCATGGTGTATGCATTGTAGAAATTCCACCACTACTTGTTGAGGGGACACTTTAAAATGTTTACTGATCACTTCACATTGAAGTACCTAGTCAACAAGCCAGTGTTGGGGGGGAGAATATGCAGATGGCTTCTCCTGTTTCAAGAATATGATTTTGAGATCATAGTTAAGCCAGGAAGAATGAATAAGGGCCCAGACCACCTGTCGAGGTTGGAGCATGGCGAAGAACCTACCAGTCTGGAGGATACACTACTGGATGCACAACTGCTAACCATTAGAAATATTGATGACCACTTCACAGATATAGTCTAGTTCCAATCAACAGGAATGGCTCCAGCCGAGTACACAATTCCACAGAAGAAACAACTAGTGGTGCGTGCTGCAAATTTTTCACTGATAGTTGGTCAGCTATATAAAATGGGACCTGATGAGATCCTAAGAAGATGTGTGATGGAGGAAGAATTCCCTATGATCCTCAAAGAAGTTCATGAAGGCATTGCAGGAGGACATTACACAGGAAAAGAAACTACACAGAAGGTTCTACGAGCTGGCCTTTGATGGCCTACGTTACACAGAGATGATAAATAATATACCAAAGCATGCGATGTATTCCAACGAGTTGAAAAACCATCCTGAAGAGATGAGATGTCATTAGCACCGCATATGACCCTACAAGCATTTGAAAAATGGGCCATTGACTTTGTGGGACCTATAAACCCACCAGGAAAGTGCACAGGAGCAAGGTATATTATCACAACGACAGAATACCTGACTAGATGGGTCGAAGCAAGAGAAGTCAAGGACTGTAGTGCAGCTACAACTGCGCATTTTATATTTGATGACATAATAACCAGGTTTGGATGCCCTAAGGTCCTTATGAGTGATCATGGTACACACTTCATCAATAAGACAGTTGAAGCCCTGACTGAAGAATTTGCAGTCCACCATTAGAAGAGTACACCTTATCATCCACAAGCAAACGGAACAGTTGAAGCATTCAACAATATCTTGGAGACATCATTAACAAAGATTTGCAGTGTGAATAGGGATGACTGGTATTTAAGAGTACCAACAGTACTCTGGGCTTATAGAACCACTTGCAAGAAATGAACGATGCAGACCCCTTTCAAGTTGGTTTATGATCTTGAAGTTGTTGTCCCAATGGATTACTTGGTACCAAGCTTGAGAATTGCTACATTTACAGACATGGATGATATTGGCCCTATTCATGAGAGGCTATCACAGTTGCTCGAACTAGAAGAAGAAAGACTCATTGCAGGCTTCCATCAACAAATTCAGAAGGAACGAGAAAATGCCTATCATGACAGACACATCAAGAAGAAGATATTTAGGCAAGGTGATTTAGTACTGGTATATGACAGTAAGTTTATCAAACACCCCGGGAAGTTCAGAACACATTGACTTGGACCATATGAGATTTCCTGTGTTACAGAAGGAGGAGTTGCGCAGCTGAAGACATTGAAAGGAGACTGGAAGGAAGGCTTGGTGAATGAGAGTCGAGTGAAATTGTACTATGACAACCAGCTACCTCGCAGCTCTCAGTAGAATCAAGAAGACAAGGGTCTAGGTACCAGGTGCAGTTGAAACTGGGTACCAGACATAGAAAGGATAGTCTGCACAAGGATGGAAAGGAGGCATAAAGCAGAAAGAAAGGGTTGCACTGCACAGTCGAAAGTCGAAGTAAAACAAGAGGATAAGATCTCAAGTGCCTTGGGACGAGTCACAGGTGAGTGTTGGGGGCCTGTTGGCCCTTGTTTATGGAAGGAAGCGAAGAACGAGGAAGAGAAGGTAAAAAGTGAGCTTCGACTCTCACTGGGTCGAAGTGATCAAAAGAACAGAAAAGATGGAGCGAAGTATGAAAAAGCAAGCCATTGGATGAGGAGACCGAGGATGACAGATCAACAAGGAAGATGGATCGAGGATGACTCAGGAAGTGGAAAAATCTAGCATTAGATGCCTTGGAGCACCGCGAGATGAAGAAGGAAAGATAGGCTGGCGAAGCTCGGAAAGAATGGGTCAAGTTGACCTAGGGTTGTAGACACCTAGGGTTTTGGTAATTAGGGTTTTGACACCTAGGTTTCAACCCGAGGTTGTTGGTGAGGGATTGTAATGTATAAATAGAGGTTGAGAGGACCTAGGTCGGGTCGGTACTGTGGTTGAGCCTTGTTATCGATTATTGTTCATTGGGAGAATATTGTATTATGGGTGAGAGAAGTGTTGAGAGAGAGAGCCTTCTGGTATTGTAAGATCTTCAGCTGGGTGCGAAGATCAAGTCCTGCAGTTGGGTGCGTAGGAAGGGAGAGAGAAAGAGAGACGAAGAGAGAAGATCTACTGGCCAAGAGCGCAGATCATAACTGTAAGATTTATCTTAATATATCATAAGCACAGTTCTGTGGACGTATCCCTAAAGAGAGGGTGAACCGCGTACATCTGTTGTCATGTGTGTGATTAATGCTTTGAGCTCTGATGTTGTTATATTGTTATCTACATTATTGTATTAGATTGGATCTATAGCTGTGAAGGATAGATCTAGCTAGTTGAATGATAGATGCATGTTATTTTGCTATTGTAATACGAATTACTTTGTAAGAACCAAAATTTAATTAAGCCTAAAAATTTCATAATTTAAACATTAAGATTGTTCAACATAAGCAATAAGTAATTTATTTCATTCATATAAGTAGCATAAATTAAAATTTTCGAACAACATGCTAATAATTTACATAATCATCACATAAATATGCAAATTCATAAATAAAATACCTCTTCCTGATGCTAAACTCTCGTTTATCTGGCTGTCCTCCCTGCTGCCTTGCCCAGCCTGCTGCTTTGACCAAACCCTGCCCCAAACCGACTAACCACCCAACCAGCTAGGAGCATCCTGTCTGGCTCCCTAGCTCCAGGATACCGTAAGGAATCCTGGCCCCCGTGCCCAAAACCCCCAGCAACCCGGTGCCCCCTGCAATGGTTCACCAAAACTCCCAGACCCAACTCCTCAAAACCAGAAGATATCCCACAGAAATACAGACCTCCTGCCAATAATGTTCCTTCCCCCAATTTTTCATAATCATCTCCCGTCATATCTCCCCCCTTCACCGACTCTCCTATCCTCCATTAATTACCTTATCCTATTCTTTATTACCTTATCTGATTCCTTTATTACCTTATCTTTCCACTTAATGCTTCTTTGCCCCCCTGCATACGTAAAGTCTTATAAAATAATTTAGAATTTATTAAGCTCCTAATTCATTACCCTAACCTTTAATAAGTTAATTAATTGATTAATTAATCAATCAAAAGTTATAAACAATTAATTAATAAATAAACAATTAATTAATATTATTAATATTAATCATTGTTTAAGTAAAACCATATTAGGACAATTAATTATCTAATTAATTATACTTAATAATCCCTATGAAACTATTTAACCAGGGTTGTTACATACACCCACCCTTCAGGAAACTTCGTCCCGAAGTTAAGGTATCTCATGATACAAAGGAAAAGAAACATGGTTCACACATTCATAACAATTAACCGACATTATTAGTAAGTAAGCCAAGAAAACTCATACATACTAGTGTACATGTACAAGAAATGCATGTGTAGCTAGTACATACAAGTCGCGTGCATGTACTAATAATCAATAACTATCACCCTTATAGTAATCTATGTATGCATCCAATCCAATCAACAAGACTAGTCTTTTATAAAAGACAATAAACCAATCAAATGTTTGCGAAATCCTTTAATTACAATTATCTAGTTCAACAATTTTATTTAGACAATTGTGGTTTGATTACGTAATTATGAATATTCATATATACACATTTTCTTTTTAGAAGGGAAAAACAATAAATTCCACCATTAGACAAATCTCCATACTTTCTCAACTATTTCTGCTCATCCTTCCTCCCTAACTTACTTCCATCTTCATTCCTATCCTTCCTCTGTTGGACTATCTTGGAGCATCAACTATATTGACCTAACTCCAAATAGAGCCCGTAAGCGGAAGTGTCACTATTTTGACCAAGCTTCCCCAACAGGCAACTGACAGTCATCATCACACGTCTAGGGGAGCGTGAGCTAACATCATCCTCCCATGACTTCAGGTTTCGGAGGATACACGGTGGGAAATGCCTCAACCCCTCCTAATCATATCTAGGGTCCACACCCTACAATGGAATATACAGTGGCACCATGTTGCTGGGAGTTTTGTCATCGTTTATTTGGTTTTGGGCAGTCTCATCACCTGAAATCCTGCACTGGTCCACATATCATAGAAATGCATCCAAACCAATATAATTTCACATACAAATATTCATACCATAATGTTTCTCGGCTAGTGGTCATGACATCCACTTTCATCATCATTATCCCTTGGCTATTTCATAGCCCATAACCTGCAGATTAGTCTGTAACACAAACTCATACATTTCTATGC
>ML786457.1:309667-343785 GCA_009831015.1 Picea engelmannii | reverse complement strand
GAGCTATGGAAACTCAAGATAGAGGATCTTCTTGTAGATCAAGATCTAAGGGTTGCAGTATCTGGAACCAAACCTGTCGGTATGAAAAATGAAGATTGTGTGGTGTTGGAGAGAAAGGTGAGAAGCCTTATTAGGCTATGTTTCTCCAATTCAATATTATTGAACATTTTTTAAGAAAAAACACAACAACTCTGTGGAAGAATTTGGGGGATTTTTATCAAGCTAAATCCCTAGTTAATCATTTTTTTCCATGGAAAAGTTGTTTTCCTTGAGAATGGGTGATGGTGAGTCTATAACTGTGCACTTGAATGTATTTAATACTATTGTGACCTAGTGGATCTTGATTGGAGTGAAGATGGATGAGGAGGATCATTGAATGACCCTTTTATGTTCTTTTCCAAATTCATGGAACAACCTAGTAGTGACCATTGGAAGCATTGTAAATACATTGGTGCTTGATGAGGTCATGGTTGTTTTACTCTTAAAGGAGGTGAGTCAGAAAGCTTCTAAGTCCACCAATGTAGCCTTTGTTGTTCATGGAAGATCCAAGGAGAAAGGAAAGAAGCGAGAAAAGGGCATATCCAAATCTCATGGGAAAAACAAGTCTCCTGGAAAGTCCAAGGGAAAATGTTGGAATTGTAGCAAGGTTGGGCATTTTGGAAGAGAATACAAGGAAGAGAAGAATAAGGGAAAGAATGATATCATTCAGATGATGAGTCTGAAAAATATTCTCAAGAGAATGGTGGAGATGCATTTGTTGCCACTTTAGCAACCCATGCAGGCCAAAGTGTGTGATTGATAGACTCTAGAGCTTCCTTGCATATGACTTCCCATCGGAAATACTTTTAGTGTATGAGAAATATGATGGTGGGATGGTATACCTCAATGATGACTCTTGTTATAGCAAGATTTGCCTCACCCCATGCAACTTGCTGATCCAAAAAGGATCCAGAGAAGACTAAGGACAACTCAGAATTCATAGAAGCAACTCAGGAAGCTCAGAATGGCCTCAGCAGACAGAGAAAGGCAAAAATTTGAAATTCCTCAAAACTCAGTGAAATTGGCATCATCGCCAAGAGCACGTTGCAATATTTCCAATGGCGTAAACGACTCGTCAAACAGAGTTACGGATCAAAAGATATTTGCGATCAAAGTTTTGGTCAACCTAGCCTAGTCATCATGGATAAGTCAACATCCGTACTGTTGATGTCAACGTCAGTACGGATGACGTCAACATTCATACAATATACGTGGCACAGGCAAAGGGAGACATGTGTCATGTTGACGTCAACATGGTGATGTGGCAGCACTAGAGGCTGCCACATCACTCATTTTCAACATTTTCGGATCAACATGTGGACCAATGAGGAAGTGTCACGTGGCAGTCTGTACAACCACATGGAAGATCATACAAGACATGGCAGGTGACGTGGAAAGTGACTGTGCAATTGAATGGCGTGGTCCAATGGTTGGCTGCCACGTGGAAGTGGGAAAATGCCCAATGAGGGCCCGAAACCAGATTTTCAAAAATGAAAAAAAGGGCCTGCCAAATCTAGTGGCCAAGCTACAACTCTGAAAAATCTAAACAACAAATCCAAACTTGGCAATGGTTCCAAACTCATATATATTTTTATAACTATAAGCCCAAAAGGGGAGGTCTACAGGCTCGACCCCGAGACCTCCCCCTATCCAAACGCCTTATAATAGCCTCTGCCAACCATTAGGCCAACAGGCTCCATTGGTCAATCCTCCCAACATTTAATTTAAATGTTGAAGTTTACCCATAGATGGGAGGAGGGCGCTCAATGGTATGTTCGGGAACGATTTTCAAGACAAAGTACAAAGAATTAATTGCAGGTTGCAGGTACGAAAATCGAAACGAGTTTTCTGGCCTAGGAGTGCCAGAGTTGGATTGAGGTGTGGAGACAATCATTTTTGGGTAATTCGACGCCACGAATTCAATGGTGTTGTCTGTTTTCTGATCTGATCAAAGCTTCTCCAGCTTAATTCTAGAATGAGGTATACTTATGTATTTTGCCAAATTATTTTGTTAAGTTAATAAAAAGGCCTACCCATTTCAAAGAAGGACCCAGAGATGTAATCCACCAAGGATGAACTCCATTATCAAGTTTGTGTGTTCATATTTGATGCTTATGTCTCTTAATTATTGAGCTTTTCCTTCTTTATGGTGCACCTTAATTTATGCTCATTTAATACAATTCTTTATCAGTCACTTCGATGAAAAGATCCCGGATCATGTTGGTATCAGAGCAGTCATCTTTTGACTTGAATTATTGAGTGTGAATGCTTACTAGGGCCAAGCATAAGCAGGGTGAAGGAACTCTTAATACTTTCAATCCCAAAGTGGGTTGTGCATCCCGAAGGAAGAAAATGGTAGAAGAGGACAAGCGCGATGAACAGGAGAAAAACTTCCATATGGTCTTTTATCGCATGTCAGAAATGGTTGAGTGAATGTATGGAGACTAAGATAAGAGGATGAAGAAGAAAGGGAAGAAAAAGGAAGCACAAGTTGGTGATAATGCTTCAGTAAATCAAAGGGTTGGAGGAGACCCTCCTGAGCATCCATTTTCACCATCAAGTTCTAACGCTTCTTCCTCTGAGCATTCTCATCATTCTAGCCATAAAGCTTCTTTTAAGAAACCATTATTAAAGCTTGATGTAAAATTTGCTTTACCTATGTTTAATGGAGATGCTAATCTTGAAAAGCTAGATAATTGGATTTGACAGGTTGAAGTATATTGTCGTGTTCAACAGATTGATGAAGAGAAAATTAAAGTGCAATTGGATTTTCTTCGGTTGGAAGGCACCGCTCTTGTATGGTGGGAGAGAAAACTTTAGGACAAAAGTAAGTGTGGTAATCTTCTTTCACCATGGTCGGAATTTAAATCAGCGATAAGGAAACAATTTTATCCATTGGGTTATTTACATAAAGCAATGATGGAATGGAAAACTTTAAGACAAAGTAAAAGTCAAACTGTACAAAGTTTCACGGAATAATTTAGGAAGAAATCTCTTGCACTAAAAATTCCTTTGGATTCTTATGAAACTTTAATGAAGTATATTGTCTCACTTCCCAGTTATATTCGTCATACTTTTCTATTGTTTAACCCCACCAGTATTGACGAAATTTGTGTGCAATCCACTCACCTTGAGAATAGGGGAAAGCACGTTCAAGAAGATCCCACAAAGAAACCTTCCAATCTCCCACATAAGAAGTTTAAGAAGTTTAAAAGGAAGGACAAAAAGACCGTCATTGTAAAGAGAGAAGAAGGAAAACCCTTTTGCACTTATTGCAAGAAAAGTGGTCACGATGATGAACATTGTTGGAAACTACATCCAAAGAAGATACTGAAACAATTCGGTGGAAAGGGGAAGACAACGACCGTTTCTACAATACAACAAGATCTTGGTTCCGATTAAGGAGACGAAGGAAGGATCACATTGGTTGGAGTACAAGGTAAAGATTCCCTTCATGCTAGTTCAAATTCCAATAATGAATTTCATGATGATGAAAAAAAGAGGAATGAATTATTTCATATAAGTGTTGTATCTAAACACACTAAGATTGATACATTGTTTGATCTAGGTTCCCAAGTAAACTTGATATCTGAAGCACTTGTCAAAAATATGGGTCTTGAAACTAAACCACATCCAAAGACCTATCCTCTTGGTTGGGTATGTGATAAAGAAAAACTTAATGTCACCAAGAAATGTAGGGCCATATTTGCCATCGCTTCAAAGTTGATTGATGAAGTGGATTTGGATGTTGTATCACTTGATATATGTGGCATAGTGTTGGGAAGTCCTTATCTTTATGATAGAAAAGTAGTCTTCTTTCGTCATGAGATCAAATATCACATCAGTAAGGGGGCAGTGGAATATATTGTTAGATCCCACAACATAAGGGTAAACACAACACTTGTTAGTATAGGACAAATGAAGAGACTCATAAACACTAATAAGAGATATGTACTCATGGTCGTAAGGGAGAAAGATGTCGGAACAACCGACTCTTTCCAAGGATGTGATCCTTCTCATAAGAAATAATTAATTGATATTGTTTCTAAGTATGATGATATTTTCCAGGAACCAGATGGATTACCTCCTAAGAGGGAAATCCAACATGAAATACATCTTCAGCAGGATTCTCCTCTCCTAATGTGGGCATGTA
Source organism: Picea engelmannii (assembly GCA_009831015.1). NCBI lineage: Eukaryota > Viridiplantae > Streptophyta > Pinopsida > Pinales > Pinaceae > Picea > Picea engelmannii. Next base: position 339,593 of record ML786457.1, on the reverse strand, counting down.
CAGGATGTCAGTTGTAGAGATGACAGAGATAAAGAAGTAGGTACAAGGCTTATTGGATCAAGGGGTCATTAGGCCCAACTCATCTCCTTGTGGTTATCCGATCGTGATGGTGCCAAAGAAGGATGGCACATGGAGAATGTGTGTCGATTATCGGGCCTTAAATAAAATCACGGTGAAAAATCAATACCCTCTTCCTCGTATAGATGATTCACTTGATCAATTAAAAAATGTTGTTTATTTCACTAAGTTGGATTTGTGCAGTGGATACCATCAGATCAGGGGTGCAGAACAAGATGCATAAAAGACTGTCTTTAAAACCAAACAGGGAATGTTTGAGTGGTTAATTATGTCGTTTGGGCTTTGTAATGCTCCAACAATCTTCATGCATGTGATGAATGATGTATTCAAGCCATTTCTAGATGATTTTGTGATTGTATATTTAGACGACATTCTTATATTTAGCGGGACTTGGGATGAACATGTAAGGCATGCAAAGCAAGTATTGGATACTTTGCAAAGGGAAAAGTTGTATGTAAAATTGTCCAAATGTGAATTTGGTAAGACTGCACTTGTGTACTTAGGTCATATTGTAGGAGGAGGACAATTGAAAATTGATCCTTCCAAGATTGATGTAATTGTAAATTGGCATGAGCCCAAAAGTGTAACTGAAATATGAAGCTTCTTAAGTGCAGTCCAGTATTGGAGGAGATTCATTTCAAACTTCTCCTTTATAGCAACTCCTTTGCATGCCTTAACCAGTGTGAAGAACACTTTTCAGTGGGGAGGAAAGAAACACAAATCTTTCAACACTTTGAAGGAAAAGATCAGTTCCGCACCAATATTAACACTACCGAATATTCAACATCCCTTCAAGATCGAGACAGATGCCAGCGCGTACGCCATGGGTTCAATATTGATGCAATATCGTAAGCCTATCTGTTACCACTCTGAAACTTTTAACCAAGTTGTTGTTAACTATCCTACATATGATAAAGAGTTGTATGCATTAGTTCAAAGCATAAAGAAATGGAAGCAATACTTGTTAGGGAAGGAAACAATCATACATACATATAAACAACCCTTACAGTATCTCCAAGCATAGACAAAACTGCAACAATATCGACATTATAGATGGATGGGTTTCCTACAACAATTTCATTTGGTAATCAAGTACAAAAAGGGTACGAGTAACAAGGTAGCTGATATGCTTTTTAGAACTCCTATTGTTGCTTATATTATTTTGAATAATGCTTCTTTTTCACATGATAGCTATGTGGAACAATATTCCATTGATGAAGATTTTAAAGAAGTATATGAGAAGCTAACCCATTGTGCACAGGTAGAAAACTATTGTCTGCAGGGAAAACTACTCTACCATCTTGGAAAGCTATGTATTCCTACAAGTGAACGAGTCCATGTAATATGAGAAGCTCACACTTCCCTTGTGTCTGGGCATTTTTGGGGTAGGAAAAACTATGGCTCATCTGCAGAGGTTCTGTTACTGGCCTCATATGAAAGAAATTGTAACTAAATATGTAAAGAGGTGTGTGATGTGTTCTACTTGTAATCCCACTAATAGAAAATTGGGGCTATACTCACCACTACTTGTTCCATCCCATCCATGGGAAAGTATCTCCATGGAATTTGTAGGGGGTTTACCAATGTCGAAAAGGGGTCATGACTATTTGTATGTTGTAGTGGATAGTTTCAACAAGATGTGTATCTTAATGCCATGTAAAAAGAAGATCAATGCTGAGAAAACTACTAATCTCTTCTTTCAGTATGTTTGGGTTCACTTTAGGTTACCCACATCCATTATCTCGAATCGAGATACTCGATTCCTTGGGAATTTTTGGACAAGCTTGTGGAGAATGGTGGACACCAAGTTGAAGAGGATCATTGCTTTCCATCCACAGATCGATGAACAGATAGAGGTTGTTAATCAAACATTGGTACTTTTTCTTTGAGGCTACTGCAACAAGCATCCCAAGTTATGGGATGAACAAATACCCTATGTACAACATGCTTACAATTGAACCTTGCATTCCTCCACTCAATGTTCGCCTTTTGAGACATGTTTTGGGTATTTACCTAAGGTTCCTTTGGACTTGATGTATGGGAGCGATGACGATTCAAATGAAGAAAGAAATGAAGACAGAGCCTGCAATTTCATCCATAGGATCTAGCAGGTACATCAATAAGTCAAGGAACAGTTGGAGAAAATTCAAGCAAAGTATAAAGCTCGGCATGACCAACACAGGGTTGATCACCAGTTCCAAGTTGGAGACCAAGTATGGCTTCGCATCAGCAAGGAAATATTGAAGGGTGAAGGAAATAAACTCAACCCCATCTGTTATGGACCCTTCACTACTTTGGAGAAAAGTGGTACCAACGCTTTTTGTCTAGATCTTCCACCTTATATGCAGATCTACTCAGTTGTAATTGTGGAGAAATTGAAACTTTATGAGCCTCCCATGATCATTGATCGGGATGAGGAAGTTTCAATACCTTTAGTTGATGAGTTTGCTCCTAATTTCTTGGATGAGTTAAAGGAAGATATCATCGTGGACAAAAAGATGAGGACTTCAGGCAGGGGTGATGTTGATTATCTTCGAGCAGGCTTAAAGGGCACACATCCAAGAAAGGCAAAGTGGATTGAGAAGGACAAGGTGAGGCAATTCTTCCCTCAACTTATATGTTGATTGCTGAAAGCTTTTGTTGGTCCAAAAAACTCTCAGTGGGAAGGCGTGATCCAAAAAGGATTGAGAGAAGACTAAGGACAACTCAGAATTCGCAAAAGCAACTCAGGAAGCTCAGAATGGCCTCAACAGACAGAAAGGGAAAAAATTCAAAGTCCTCAAAACTCAATGAAATTGACATCATCACGAATAGCACGTCGCAAGATTTCCAACAACGTAAACGACTCGTCAAACGGAGTTACAGATCAAAAGATATCCACGGTCAAATTTTTGGTCAACCTAGCCTAGTCAGCATGGATGAGTCAGCATCAGTACGGATGATGTCAACATCCGTAAAGTATACGTGGCACAAGAATAAGGTGAAATGTGTCATGGTGACATGGCAGCACCAGAGGCTGCCATGTGTCTCATTTTCAACATTTTCGGGTCAACATGTGGACCAATGAGGAAGTGCCACGTGGAAGTCTGTACAACCACATGGTAGACCATACAAGACGTGGCAAGGTGACTGTGCTAGTGGATGGCATGGGCCAATAGTTGGATGCCACGTGGTAATGGGAAAATGCCCAATGAGGGCCTGAAACTGGATTTTCAAAAATAATAAAAAAAAGGCTCACCAAATCTGGTGGCCAAACTAAAACTCTGAAAAATCTAAACAACAACTCCAAACTTGGTGATGGTTCCAAACTCATATATATTGTTATAACTATAAGCCCAAAAGGGGAGGCCCACGGGGTCGACCCCAAGACCTCCCCCTATCTAAACGCCTTATAATAGCCTCCACCAACCATTAGGCTAACGTGCTTCGTTGGTCAATCCGCCCAACATTTAATTTAAATGCTGAAGTTTACCCACAGACGGAAGGAGAGCGCTCGACGGTACGATTGGGCATGATTTTCAAGATGAAGTACAGAGAATTAATTGCAGGTTGCAGGCACAAAAACTAAGACGATTTTTCTCATGGGCCTGGGAGTGCCAGAGTCAGATTGAGGCGTGGAGACAATCATTTGTGGGTAATTCAACGCCATGAATTCAATGGTGTTGTTTGTTTTCTGATCTGAGCAAAGCTTCTGCAACTTAATTCTAAAATGAGGTATACTTATGTATTTTGCCAAATTCTTTTTTTGAGTTAATAAAAAGGCCTACCCATTTGAGAGCAGGACCCAGAGATGTAGTCCACCAGGGAGGAACTCTGTTATCAAGTTTTTGTGTTCATATTTGATGTTTATGTCTCTTCATTATTTAGCTTTCCCTTGTTTATGGTGCACTTTAATTTATGCTCGTTTAATACAATTATTTATAAGTCACTTCGATGAAAAGATCCTGGATCACTTGCTCAGAAGGCCTTTTCCATTTCCCTATGCAGACTTGAAGTCCCCTTTTGCACTTCCCAAAGCTAAAAATCATATTTTTCCACATATACGTGCCCTACAAGTTATACAGCATGTGTATGCACAGTTTTCACCATTACAACCCGCATACATCGAGTTTGGTTCTCAAAATTAAAATTTGTGTCAGGTTTCCATGTCACGTCATGAGATCCATGATCCTTGACCTTCCATATATTGGAAACGTTCTGAATCGGCCCTTCAGTTCCATTTTAAGGCTATAAATTGGGCCATATTCAAACCATGGAGAAGGAGAGAATTCAACTTTCAAGAGAAAAGATACTCTAGAGAAAATTTTCACTTCATATTGAGTCTACATCCCTTTGTCCTTTAAAGTATGAACACATTGTTCAACCCCCAAGATCTTCCCTCTTTGATGGAGAACCTCATTGTCTCTCTTATATGAGCTTGCCTTTGGTGGAGGATTGAAGTGGTGGAGGCTCAGCTGGAAGGGACTTAGTTTCTCGGTTCTGAGACGTCCCAACACAAAATTTTGTCACTCATACACTTATGTTGATCATTTTTTAATAGAAATACTCTTTTTCTCATCCAATTGATGTCTTGCAAATATATGAATTATTATTCCATGGGTGTATTTGTTATGAGTATTAATGGATTATGCTATTGTGTGTGCTAACTTTATATATTATCACCATATGCTTTTGTATCTTGGTTGTTGAGGACAAGTTGCAGGTATAAAGATTTGAGTCGAGTGCTCAATGGTGGTCTTCATCGAATGTCTGGATGAGGTAGGCTATTTATCTTGTCTTGTTATCATTTTCATTTATATAGATTACTTGGGATTAGAGTTGATTTATGTAGTCATTCCGTCTATTGTGGTTTACCCCTTGCCATAGAGTGATTTTCCTCGTAACAAAATTGGTGACCATACTTGGGATTGAATCTTCTATTTCGGGGTTTGGAGTGTTTTTCTCCTTCGATTTCTATATGTTCACCTGAGTTTCCTTGCCGCATGATTGCTTGACAGCTTGTTTTGACTTTAAATATGAGTTTCTTGGCCTTACCCTTTCCCAAGCAGTGTTTTAATACATATATGCGGGTTTCCCCTTGATAGACGCATACATACGAGATCTGTCTTTCTATAGGGTGCGTACATACGTGGTTTTTTCTTAAACAGACACATACATCAACCTTTTTTGCTTGCTTGTTGAGTTTGGTGTTTGTTGTGTGAGCTTTGATGGTTGTTGAGTCTTCTTAGGTCTTTGTCCTTTCTGTTGAGCACTTGTAGAGTGATAGGAAACCTTTTTATGGTTGAATTTTCAGGTGATTTTTCTTTCTCATCATCCTTTTCATTGGTTGTCCTTGCATCTTGGTCTGAGTGTTTGATTCTTGGTATCCTGCTTGGATTTTCTCTTTTTTCTTGCAGTAGGGTTTATATACCAAGTTGTTATTCATTCCTTGCATTTTCATTTCTTTATATTGAAAATACAAAAAAAAAATACATTTTGCATTTTGGCATTTACTGTTTTGGTTGTTTAGTATTGATCTTGACATATATGGAAATATTGCATCTCATTGAAATTGCAGAGTTGAATTGAAAGTTGCATTTTGAAAAGCTTATCATCCTTGCGAATTGAAAATTAGGACTTAACTTTATGTTCATATTCATTTCTTTTATATGTTGAGTCATAACATCATCATTTTCACGACCACATCTCTTAAGTAAACAAAATCCATTAAAAGTAATGTTGATTAAATAAAATTGATTAGAAACGATTTCATTTTTCAGAGTACACAAACACGCATAGGATATAGGGCCTTGGAATATGATTTTGTGAGTAAACTTATTCAAGGCTATTAAACTCAACGTATGTGTCTGACTAAGGGAGTGGTGAAATCCATTGTTTAATTAGTGACGTCATGATGCTCTACTCACACCAGAGTTAAGCATGAGATCATGTGAAGTTGGTTGCAGAGATAGCCCTCTAATACCTTCTTAGCGTCAGAGATATTTCTGGGGATCTATTCATATATGGGGGTGTTTCTAGTACCTTTACCTCTGTGAGAGGCGATGCTTTCAATATTTCAGGCTTTGTTACTCTGCCCATATGGTATACCTTGACTTACGACTGTTCTCCGATGCATCGGTTATATCGCGGTGGATTTAGTTGCTTGACATAGATAACCACATAGGTTACTTGCAGGGGTTATTTTGTAGGTGCCCTGAGTCATATAAGGGTTGGACAACACACAACCTTTATGGAGGATTACCTCTCCAGGGAGATTTGACTGACTGCGTTGTTAAGCGTATGAGGGCCCTTATAACTAATTTTGATACCTCCAATCTTTTGAATGGAGTCTTAGGCCCCTCTTGGGAGAGACATACCTAATTTAGTGAGGGAGGCTCATTTTCATCCACTATATATTGTTTGTGTACATTGGCCTTTTTGGATTTACTTTGGTGTTCTCTCTGATTATTAGTTGGCCTTAGGATTTTGTATTGCGTCGTGAGTTTTCAATGTTATGGTTAGTGGAGCCCCCGTGACTCCCTCAGTTGGTGCTACCCAACCCATGGTCTTTTCTAATTCCATGGGGATGAATCCTTGTGTATTCAAGAGTGGTACGTTGAATCATGATACTCAACCAATACCTTGGGACTCGAATATTTTTTATCTTGGTATGTCAGAAATGTCTTCGCACTTGTCATCCTCTGTCTCGTCGCCTTATGTGAATCCTAGTTTTGGGTCTAGAGGCATGATGCCTCCTTATTCTCCTTTTTCATTTGGTGGGAGTCATATCCCTCAACCAACTCTTACAGTAGGATGTTAGAATATTCCATCCTACAGATCCAATCCTAGCTTCATTTTTCCAGGAGCAAGTGCTCAAATGGGCGGTCCTTCTACTTATTACATTCTGTCTATCTATCCTTCTTCTGCTATGTCGGTTCCTACGAACAATTTTTCCATGGTGGAACTTTGTCTGTCCTCTGGTGTTTCATCTGAGGGGAGTCAGTTTTATAGTATGGGAAACCCCCTTCACAAATTACCTTCATCTGGGGGCAACATATATCCTCACATGAGTAACCCTTGTCATTTCTCTTTCTCTTCGCAAGCGAATTCCTCGATGACGATTCCCTTACAACCCTTTATGAATCAGTTTGGAGGAGGATACTATCCTTCCGGACATGGCCATGGTGTATACCAGAACCCTTCCTAGCCCACAATTTATCAAAACCATTATTTCCCGAAACCTTGGTCTCAAATGCCACAACCAATCGTCACTGGTCCAGTCACTGCAAGTCATACAGGCATTATATCACCAACCTATGCTAGTCATGTTGGAGATAGGTCAACAACCTCTACAAGTCATGTTGAAGACTAGCAACCAACCGTTGGAAGTCATGCTTGGGGCATAAGTCCAGTCACTGCAAGTCATACTGACATTATATCACCAACCTATGCTAGTCATGTTGGAGAAAGGTCGACAACCTTTGCAATTCATGTTGAAGACCAACAACTAGTCGTTGCAAGTCATGTTGGGGGCACAAATCTAGTCACTACTAGTCACACTGCACATACATCACCAACCTATGCTAGTCATGTTGGGGATTCATCACCAACCTTTGCTAGTCATGTTGGGGGTTCGTCACCAACCTCTGCTAGTCATGTTGGGAATTCATGACCAACCTCTGCAAGTCATGTTGGAGATTTTCTACTAGCCTCTGCAAGTCATGCTGGGAGCATGCCACCAGCCACTACAAGTCATGTTGGGGGCATTCATATGATTGAGAATATTATATGTGTAAGACGTAATCCCAAGTTCCTTTGTAGGCTTTGCAAAGGATATCACCTTACTCGTTTGTGCCCTGCTAATGTCGTGGTACAAGAAGCGTGGTCCTTTCCAAGGGGGCCTTCGGGTTCTGAGTCATCTTTGGTTTCCCAACATTCTAATCCTTTTTTGGTTGATACATCGATCATTCCGATGCAATATTTGGCCGACACCCCTCTTCTTTTAGGGGGTGATGCATCTCTTGACCTTGTTGTCTCGCATCATGTTCAACCAGTGGTCGTGTCGATACAATATTTGACCGACACCACTCCTGATTTTTGGGGTGATGCATGTCTTGACCTTTTTGTCTCGCATATTATTCAACCAATGGTTGAAGAAGTGGTCATACCGATGCAATATTCAGTCGATCCCACTCTTCTCTTGGAGAATGACAATTCTAAGAAAGTGACATTGTCGATGCAATCTTCGGTCAATCCCACTTTTATTTTGGGGGGCGATGCATCTTTTGACCATGTCCTTAGCATTTCTAGTTCTATACCTTGTGAACAAGGGAGAATTCCACTCTCTCCAAGTACACTCCCTCCAAGTCCTAGGATGGTTTCCTTTGATTAGGATGATCTCGTAGAGCCTCACCTTCCTTCTTCTACACCCTTCCAGATAAGGGGCATTCTTTGATATATTGTAGATAAGGTAACCTTTGCAAATATTTTATCCTCCTCGACTTGGAAAGATTTGGGTTTTCCCAAGCTTGTGTCAGCTATCTGTGAGTTGCTAACTTTCGACAGAAGTCCTGCATGGGAGCCCTGGCCTCCCCCATGATATGTTGCTTATGTTATCTCCTCAAATAAATTGGTGGAGATTTTTCTTTTTAGGTGATAGATTGTGGTCCAAAATTTATTCCTAAATTTTTGTAGGTAGGTTAGAGAGTCTATTTTCTGTCAATAAACTTAGAAAGAACTTTTGATTTGGTTTGGTCAAGCAAAAAATAGAATCTCAGGTTTTGGTGGTTTAGGCGAGCCTGAAACATGATCATTAACCACCGAAAGCCTTCGTTCTTGGTAGTTAAGAGGGAAAAGCAAAAGCTCATTTAACTACCGAAAAGATTTCAACGGGAAAAATGAAAAGCCCCTACTTTTGCACGAGCCAGTTGTCAATTGGCGCAATCATGAAGACATAACCGTCGAAAGTCCATGGAGGTGGTAAGGTATGCATGTTCTTGTTGTATCTATCCGAAGATTGATACCTTGTTGTCCTTTTAACTACATTTGTCATTTCAAAATTAAGGCTCGGCAAAGACACAGAAACTCATGCATGTTTCCAGACTAACATAAATGATTAGTCACGTAGCCCCTCACTATCTCCAGTCACGAGGACATAGATCCATTATGATCCTGATTAATCTCTAATTTGATCTCCATTTATTATCAATTCGAATCTGGGATTCATTGTGACAATCTTGAGCCCATGATTTCATCAAGAAAATGCATATCCAGAGACCATAATCTCGTTTTTTGTGGTGATTACTGAATACAGTTCGAGTTTAGCAGATCGTTATCAAGCTAATTTTCATACCAATCAAGCCAGGTTGAGTCATCAGGTAGTTCAAAGCCCATACTGTTTCAATTTAAATATACATCTCACTGAAATTCAAAATTTTCGGCATGTTTTCAGTCAGTCTGTTGCCTAAATTCAGTTAGTGATTGAGCTTTGCGATCAGGACTCTGAGTCACCATGTCTCGTTTATTTTTCTCTGAGTCATACTCCCTGTCACCCTAAATCATAGAGTCTTTGTCTCCCTGGCACGCAGTTTTTCCTAAATCGCAGGTACAGTCAACATTTACTAAATGCCGAAAGCAGGGCTAGTTCTAAGGGATGAATTGGATGGAGTTTGGTACCTTGAGGCACACCCTGAGGTGGCCGAGTTCTTCAAGCAAACTGGAGTCTATACGTATTGTGAAAAATTGGCAAATTTTCACCAACAGGTGTCCGAAACCTTTTCTATCTCATATGATGGAAGAACAACAACAGTGGGAAAGGAACAGTTTGTGGTTGATGAGGCAACCATAGCTGAGTTCACTGGTCTCCCCAGAACAGGCAATTGTGGGTTCAAAACCACTGTACCTTCAAACATTGAATTTAGATCCTACCTACAGCCTCTGCACAAAGATCTTACATGGAAAAAAGACATACCAATGTCTTATCTGGAACCTAAGTGGAAATATATCCTGAAGGCAATCTTTGTCTATATCACCTATGAAGGTAGATACAACAGAGTCATGTTCTACCACTTCAAACTTTTAAATCACTTCACAGGGAGATCTCCCATCAATTTACCGTTTTACTTGCACAAAGCCCTCACGAAAATGGCTAGGAAGGTCAAGGCCAAGCCCACTAAGGTGGCAAGTAGATTGTCTCATCAAGGACTCATTACTCTCATTGTCAAAGAGACATTGAAGAAAAGGCAGGTAGATTGGAAATACTTCCTCTTCTGGAATGAATTCCAGACTGATTGGCAACATGAGGAGAAGGGTAAAAAAGTTGCCACTAAGAAGACCATTACTCCTAAAAGCAATCATAGAAAATGGAAGGGTATCTCACCACCAAGAGATCCGATAGAATCATCCTCTGTTAAAAGAAAAAGAACCAAAAGAAAGTTACAGTTTGAGGGTGAACAGACCAAGGACCTTGCTGAAGGAAGTAACCCTTTAAACTTACCATATAGTGACTCGAAGCTAGAACAGGAGTTAGCAGAGACACAAGGTGATGAACAGGCTGGACAAGTTGTAGAAGATTGTTCCAACTTGCCCTCACCAACTCCCCCAGAGGCACACAGTCCACCATTGGCAAAAGCTTCTTCAAGCAAGCCTAAAGAATCGAAGGCACGGAAAATCAATAAACTCCTGCAACAAGTCTATGAAATGGAAGTCTTAGAAAAAGTTATTAAAAAGGAAAATACAGACTTGACTGAAAGAAATGAAAAAATCTTCAACATGAACCAAAGCCTCAAAGAAAAGCATGATAAGATCAAGGACAGGAACATGGTGTTGATAAGGGAGAACATGAAGCTGTACAGGTAGCTTAGAATTCTGAGGCTGAAATTAAAAGATTCTCGATCACCAACACAAGAGAAAACAGGTTTGGAAACTCTAGCCAACTTAGCTACAACCATGGTAGATATACCACAGTATTCCACACAACAAGTTGAAGTTCGAAGATCTGCATGAAGAGGAGTTGCATCGTCCAAAAGACCTTGAACACTCAGCAAAGCATCAAGGTAATAATTTTTGAAATTTTTGAAGTTTTGACAAAGCCAAGTTTTTGGTGGTTTAGGCAAATAGGACGACTGTTCATTAATCACCGAAAGCAAAGCTTTTGGTAGTTAAATCACCCAGAAGTATTCTATGTTAACCACCGAAACCTGTAACTGGACAGAGGAAGCTAAATTTTGCACAGATCGAGGTTTTTCTGATCCAAATCATTTGAAAACACTCATGATGGATGGATGATGAATTATATATTCAATTTCAAGATCCATTTTTGGTGCATAAGGATTAGAAAGGGTATCCAAGTGGGTTTTGGCACCTATTTTGGTGGAAACAAATTGGATTTTTTGCACATCTCAACAAATTCGAATTGTATCTCTTGGAAGAGTTATCACTCAGCCTTGGAAGGCTATTCTGCACTACACAATGACTCTACAAGATATGAAGACCATGAAATGTGGGATTGACCTCATTTTGGGGATCATTCCCTATCTTTTGAAAACTGAATTTTGACTTTCTATCTTTAGCATATCTTATCCATGCTTTTAGAATCTCAAAACTGCATTGTAAATCTATAAAGCTAAAGATAGAAGATGAACTAAAGGTTCGATTTTGAGTTCTATATGCTATTGTTTTGTATGAAAGACACTTTCTTTAATATATCAGCCTGCAAGCTTCTTTCATTTGTTACTGTCAGACCTTATTTCATCTTTGTCTATGCTTATGAGTGGAATTAGTTATTTTGTCTCTGTTTAATGATCCTATGGTAACTGTCATCTTACTTTTGATTGTTAAGCAAGAATCACAAGCATATTTGGTTAGTTTTTTGACCCATCATATATAAGGTTTATGTATGTTTTGGTTAACTGATTAGTTTTCTTATCCATTTGATTATACAAACCTATCTGACAATAGCTCTTGAAGGCCTTATGTTGCATGAATATAACTAAGACTGTCTTGAGAATACAATCCAGAGGTTAAGATATTCATCTTGATCCAAACCCACACCTATTATTGAGAAAATAGTTTCCAAAAATATTAAGTTACCAGGCATCTCTGACTTACAGCCTAGGAGAGTTTCCTGGAGTGATAACAGCTTAGAAAAACATTCTCAAGTCTTGTTTAAGCTCTTTTTTGACTCTCTCAAATAGCTAAAATATTGTCGAATGAACTTGTCTCTTTCACACTCGTTAAATGGATTTGAAAGGATGTGTATTTGGTGTAAGTTTAAGCCTTTTTCGGACCAAGTAGACTAATTTAGAAAAATGAATACTCTAGTCACTAGTGGCTAGAAGAGTTCTCATGGGCATTGTTTTATACTTTTTCGGTCCTAGGGGACTAAATTTACGAAAAAATAAATTCTTTGGAGTTAAGATGTAATTGCATTCCATTATCCTGCTTGCAGTATTGAGCCTATTGTTGGTTCCCGCTTTCTCATTGTAATCCTATTACCTCAGCAATTTGCATCACCATCCAAGCAAAGCCTTGTTTATATCCTTTGTAGCTTGACACCATGTACCCTAAGAGGAAACATTTCCCTGAGTGTCCATGTCCTGGATGCACCATATTTCATTGAGCATAGATATGTTCCACTGTTGGAACTAGTTTCTTACTTGTGACACATGTTTCCTCCTTTGTATCATAGCATTCATTTGTCTATGAAAAACAAAACGAAAAGACGAGTGAGAAAAGAATATTATCTTATTTTGGCAGCAATCATGTCACCTTTGAACATAGAACAAAATTTTGAGTCCACTTATCATCCAAAGTTTGGGTTTAGCATGACCTTTAGAAGCTGAGCTCGTTACTTGGAGTTTACTCCTCCGACTGGTTACTCTTCCAGTCCCTATGGAGAGTTTGAATGGTGCCTCCTACATCACAAAGTTTCGTCATTGAGTCTATGTTTCCAGAGTCCTCCATATGTCTCATGCTCTTGTTCAAAGGAAGTCTATAATCATTCATTGCCCATTCCTCATAACTCTTGACTTTACATGTCGACCATACCCTCAGTGTGTCTCAGAGTTACATGAAGTTGTATTCCTACCGTGCACCCTGGTCCTACTTTCACTATGGGTAGGTAACCTTGAACCCAACAATCGACATCTTCTTATTGGTCGTTGACTGGGGGTTTGCCCTTGTGTTCGATGACAATAAATCTATTCACACATTGGGATTCATGCAGTGTCTTGGATTCCATTAGCCTTATTGGTGGTTTCCTCGCCTTTGTTGACAATTTTCCTTATTGGCTGCTAGTATTCAGAGGGTCATTTTTGTGCACTACCTGCATTTGGTGCATGTGAAAGATGCACAAGGTCATTGGATCGTGAACATGTTCTTCGTCCAAGTTCCTTCAAATCATCAAGATATTTCCTTGTACCTCATGCTGACTGATGAGAGATGTCTTAATGCTCTCCTTTCAATGGATCTCCTTCCATTGATTTCAACTCATCTATTTTGGAAACGAGGCCTAGAGTCCTATGAGTACCTAGAGGCTCGCAGTCATCAATGGTGGGTTCTCCCACCATCGACAATTGGGAATACATCAATGTCTCATGATCGATGGATTCTTCAAGTGTTCGACCTCAACACCTTTATTCACATGTGTAAGAATGTACTCGGTGCCTTGACACCTAATTTAATTATCAGTAGGTTATCTCACGTTTGTTAACGATATACCTCAATGACCGGTAATCAAACAAAGTCTCATTGTGTTCGATCTCAACTCCTTTATTCACATGATGTAGACTTGCACCTTTAGCAGATCGTGTAGAATACTTGAAGACATCAACTAATAGCAGCAGATTTCTTGAGCTATTGCTATCATTCATTGGACCAGTACCTATATGACTTCGGTGATCATGGGAGATCAGATTGTACTCCATTGTATACAGATATCTTCAGATTGATTTTGAGACTAGTTTTCACTAGGCCTTGTTCATGACTATGACAACCTATGGCATGTATATACTTTGCATTGCATATTCATGGCCATGAACAACTATTTGGTATATTTCCACATGGATCTGCAGTGTAATTCATATTGATAGCCATGTGTACAAAGTCATTATGGATTGTAATATTCTCATGAGCAACTAGTTCTTCCAGATGATTCTCCATTACTCCACTTCTAGGAATTATAATGTATTTCGGCCATCGCATATACTCCTCTGACCTCACACATTAGGGGCATCTGTTATAGAAATATTTGTCTCACCCAATTCAACTTGCTCAGAAGGCCTTTTCCATTTCCCTATGCAGACTTGAAGTCCCCTTTTCACTTCCCAGAGCTAAAAAATCATATTTTTCCACATCTACGCACCCTACAAATTATACAACATGTGTATACGCAGCTTGCACCATTACATCCCGCGTACATCAAGTTTGGTGCTTAAAATTAAAAATTGTGTCAGGGTCCCATGTCATGTCATGAGATCCATGATCATTGACCTTCCATATACTAGAAACGTTATGATTCGGCCCATCAGTTCCATTTGAAGGCTATAAATTGGGCCATATCCAAACCATGGAGAGGGAGAGAATTCAACTTTCGAGAGAAAAGATACTTTGGATAAATTTTTCACTTCATGTTGAGTCTACATCCCTTTGTCCTTTAAAGTTTGAACATGTTGTTCAACCCCCAAGATCTTCCCTCTTTGATGGAGAACCTCATTGTCTCTATTATATGAGCTTGCCTTTGGTGGAGGATTGAAGTGGTGGAGGCCCAAATGGAAGGGACTTCGTTTCTCAGTTTTGAGACATGCTGACACGGAAGTTTGTCACTCATACACTTTTGTTGATCATTTTTTAATAGAAATACTCTTTTCTTGTCCAATTGATGTCTTGCAAATATATAAATTATTATTCCATGAGTGTATTTGTTATGAATATTAATGGATTATGCTATTGTATGTGTTAACTTTATTTATTAACACCATGTGTTTGTGTATCTTGGTTGTTGAGGACAAGTTGCAAGTATAAATCTTTGAGTCGAGTGCTCAATGGTGGTCTTCATCGAACGTTCGGACGAGGTAGGCTCTTTATCTTGTCTTGTTAGCATTTTCATGTATATAGTGTACTTGGGATTAGAGTTGATTTCTACAGTCATTTCGTCTTTTGTGGTTTACCCCTTTCCATAGAGTGATTTTCCTCGTAAAAAAATTCCCCTCAACATGTTTGGTTGTGGTAGAGTCTTGATTAGATTCCATGATGGCAGAGTGAAGGGAACAATGGAGTTTTCACATTTCAAGTCTAGCACAAAACCTACTATCAATAAGAAAACTTAATGATGTAGGTGTGGAAGTTGTTTTATATGACAAAGGGTGTAAGATGGTCTGAGGAGCTATGGTGCTCACTAAGGATGTTTGTGTGGGCACTTTGTTCCATCTTGATGCATGCACCATTTAGTGTAATAGTTCTTCATTTTCTATAATGGACATTAGAGAGATCTGTAGTATCTACACCTTCATAATAAAACCTATATCTACTTCTTATGGTCATGCTTTTTGGGTACCTAAACAATCTCTTGCTTCAAAAATCAAGTTACCTGCAAAGATAATGTTATGGCACCAAATATTGGGCCATATATGTGAGAAGGGCCTACAAGCCAGGCCTTGAAAAACAAAAATCGTGTTGATGGATTGAATGATTGCACTATTGAATTTGATTTTTGTGAGCATTGCATATATGGAAAACACAACCTTGTTCAATTTTATTTTGGTTCTCACAAATCTTCTGGGTTGTTAGACTTCATTCATTTTGATGTATTTGGTCCAATTAAAGTTACTTTGATTTCTAAGGCTTTGTATTATGTGTTATTCATTAATGATTATTCTATAAGGACATGGGTATATTTTCTTAGAACTAAATATGAGGTTTTAGTCAATTTAAGGAGTTTAAATCTGTCTTGGAGAATCAATTTAGTTGGAAGATTAAGGTGTTGAGGACTAATAATGGAAATGATTTTTGTTCTATAGAGTTTGAAAGTTTTGTAAGGAGAATGGCATTAAAAGACATAAGACAACTCCATATACACCTCAACATAATTGAGTTACATAATGGATGAAAAAGATGTTGATGGAGAGAGTTAGGAGTATGCTTAGTGGAGTCGTCTTAGAGAAGAGTTTTGGGTAGAAGCAATTGCTACTACATGTTACTTAATTAACAAGTATCCCACATCAATGCTTGTGGATACGACCCTTATAGAGGTATGTATGGTAAAGAAGCCCTCACTTGATCATCTTCATGTTTTTGGCTATGAGGCATATGCTCATGTGCCTAAGGAGAAGTAGTCGAAGTTGGATAACAAGGTTGTGAAATGTATCTTAATTGGCTATGAAATTGTTGTGAAAGGGTACAAGCTTTGGGATCCTATCACTAGAAAAATTTTGTATAGAAGGAATGTTATTTTCATAGAAGTTAATCCTTCTTCCACATTGGTGTAGCCAAAAGAGGATGATAAGAAGTCAGTGGTATAGCTACTAGAGAAAGATGAACTGGAAAATGAAAAAGAAGTTCAAGATGAACCTAATGAGGAGGAGGGTTCAGAGAGATCGAAAGAGGAGGGATAAATTCCACAAAATTTAAGGAGGTCCACTCGAAAATAAAGAAAATAGAAAAATATAATTATAGTCCATCTAATTTCATATGTATATTCACCTTTATTTGTTAACATTGATGAGCCTAGAATTGTGCAAGAGGCAATGGAGATGGAAGATAAGGAATCTTGTATATTATCCATGGATGAGGAAATTGTTGCACTTAGAAAGAATGATATATGAGACTTGGTATCATTTCCTAATAGATGGAAGCCCATTATATGTAAATGGGTATTTAAAAAGAAGATCAATTTAGATGGAAATGTTGAAAAGCACAAGGCAAGGTCAATTGCAAAAGGATATTCTTAAGTTGAGGGGATATGATTTGGTGAGATCTTGTCCCCAGTTACCAAGTTAACATATATTAGGTTCCTATTATTTGTAGCAAAAACTTTCGATTTAGAGATAGAAGAAATGGAAGTGAAAAAAACATTTCTACATGGTGACTTGAAGGAGAAGATATATATGACAGAGCTAGAGCACTACATTGAAAAATGTAAAGAGTCATTGGTTTATGATGCAGGAGCATCATCAACAAGTACACATGGTAGGACAACTCAGCGCCTGAGGACCAATTCAAAACCTCGAACGCGAGCCACTACCGCAGATCTTTGGCAGCTGATAGAAACATAAAAAGGAAAGATCACGCACGTAGACAAAAATGAGCACGCGTGACCTCGGAGTTTAACCCTAGTCTCGATGTAACCACAATTAGGTAGCAATTCGTTTGTTTATTTTGTATAAAGAGAGGTTTTGTACGCCCTAAAGAGGGTTACGAGAATTATGAGCAAGTAGGAATTTGTGAACAGTAGTTGTTTCTCTGATTTTAGCTGTAACCATTTTCTTGATTTTGAATGAAGATAAAAGAGGAAAATTGATCCAATGTATGGTGTGAATATTGTTTACAATTTCCCTGTTGTTGTCGTTAATCTTTTCAAGAATGAATGAATCTTTCTACGAGTGTATGTAGCTTTGAAATTCTTGCATAAAATTTAATATTTGTTTTTCTTCGTGAGCCGGTGCAAGGTGTGCAAAAAGTCTGCAAGGAGTGTGTTGACAGGGTCTGTTTCGACTCGTAAATCTCAGGAGAAATAACGTAAGATTTCCTTTGCAAGGAGTGCAAGGTGACTGTTGCAAGTAGTGCATAGTCGTCCGCAAGAATCCAGATCTTGCGTAAGAATCGGTTGCAAGGAGTGAACAGATCCATAATTCAGTCCACAAGGAGTGCGTTGACATATTTTGTCTCGATTCGTAAGCTCAGGAGTAACAATGTAAGGTTTCTTTGCAGAAAGTGTAAAGTGATTGCGGCAAGGTGTGCACAATCACTACAAGAACTCAAATCTTGGGTAAATATCTATTTCAAAGAGTGCACATGTCTGGAATTAGATGAAGAGTCGAAGCGACTCCGTAAATAAGTCGAAGGAAGAGAATAGAGGAACACCAGGAAGGCGGGAAAGAATTCTTTTCAAGAATATTTGGATCTGAGTTTGACGAATTTCTCGGAAAAGGAGGAAGTGCTTGGGAGATCAAAATATTTGAGGAGATAAACATCAGGAGCGGTAGCACTTTCCAAGAAGTGCGAACAAGATCCAAGAAGCAGATTCGCAGGAAGGATAAAGGTCGAAGCCTTTAAATATTTTGAAAATTATCTAAGTTAGAAGAAAGCGTAGCTCAAGGGAAAAGATCTAGACCGTCCAACCAATGTCCAGACAACGAGGAGTGAGCGCAAAGGAAAATATCTTAGCCGTCTGATATAAGCTGAAATCAAAGATCTCAGTCGTTCGATCTGAGATCCAGATAAAGGATCTTAGTCATCTGATCTGCGTGCAAAAGGGTCGTAGCTTTCCGATCTGCGCGCAAAAGGGTTGTAGCCATCTGATCAAGGTAAGGTTCACTAACGATAAACCTTTGAAAGTGTACAGGTGAATCAGATTTATGAAACTCTGAAATCATCAGAGTCGTCCTTTGTTAAGGAGGACACGTGGCGAGAGATCAACATTTTGCTGACTCACAGAGTGGAAAGGTCAAAGGGAAGAGCTGTGAGGATTCACGAAGTGCGAACTCGTGAAAGGATCACAGTCGTTGATAATTCCAAAATCATCGGGACCATCCATCGTCAAGGAGGACATGTGGTGAGAGATCATCATTTCATTGACTCGTGACTCAAAGAAGTCAAAGGCAGAGTTACAAGAACTCGCGAATCATGAAATCACAATTTGATCACAGCCGCTAACCAAAGGAGGGAGTTGAACCATAGATCTGGTCTTTTCGGGAGTTCGTAACTCGGTAAATCAGAGGTAAGAGTTATGGGAGCTCGCGAATCGCGAAATCGCAATTTGATCTGAGCCGTCGGATCGAGGAGAGATCTGGACCATTGATTTGTCTAGGGAGACAATTTGCGAAGTGCAAACTCGCGAAACGCGAAATCACGACATGCTTGAAAGATTGGCCCACGATCATAGCGAAGGGTCATGTCAATGAAGGAGAATAGAGGGTCTAGCATGCGCTAGGCTCCTGTCGAGATTTCGAAAGTCAGGAGAGTCAGAGTGACTCGCATGCAAAGGCCTGATACGTGAAGTCACGCCGCGTTTTTCGATTAGGTGTTTGGTCATAGCCTTAGTCACATAAAGGGAGGGGTTTAACCAGGAGAGCTAGCATCTAAATATGTGGAAGCTTAAAGGCATCAAGGAGAAAGCCGTAGGTTCCATATAACCTGCGCTTTAAGGGAAAGAGGGTATGTTAAGTGGATTTAAGGTTCTTGAGGGCCAAAGAGTCAATCAGACTCAACTTCTTGATCAATCCTAGACTGGGAGGCCACGCAGTCCTTAGGAGAGAAGTGGGGTCTGCATCAGTTTACAAATAAAAAAAATCTTTATATGGTCTCAAAGAGTCCCCCGGAATGTAGTACCAAAAGTTTGATTATTTTGTGTCGGGATTGGGATTTCTGAGATCCAAATCAGATCATTGTTTGTATTACAAACATGATGGTGGTCATTTACTTGTTATCACTCTATATGTAGATTATATATTATTCTTTGTTAATAGTAAGGATGTGATTCGTGATTTGAAGTCTCAACTTTCATCACAATTTGATATGATGACATGGGGGCTACAAAATATATCTTTGGTTGAGCCAGAGTAAGTATGTAAAATTTGTGATATAGCGTTTTCTCATGGTATATTGCAGAGCATTGAGTGTTTTGATTTTTGTGGGAACTAAAATTTCAGTCGAGCATTGTCCTACAACACTTATAGAGATGGAGGATATGGATTCTATTCCTTATACTAGTGCAGTTAGTAGTTTGATGTATGTTATGGTCTATACTAGACCAGACATTACCAAAGCAGTGGGGGTCTCGAGTGAATTCATGGATAATCCTGGACATGAAAAATGGGTTGCAATGAAGAGGGTCTTCAGGCATTTGTGAGGTATTTTTGAATATTTAATTTTCTATCATAGTGATGTTTAATGGGACCCAAACTCACTGAATATACAGATTATGTGGATGCTAATTGGCTAGGGGATGTAGATAGAAGGATATCTATGAGTGAATATGTCTTTTGATTGTTTGGTGGAGTAGAAATTTGGATGAGTAAGTGACAAGTTGTGGTGACTTTGTCCACTGCAGTGGTGGAGTATATGGAAACTACTCGTGCATGTAAGGAGGCCATTTGGCTTATAAAATTGTGTTCAAAACTAGGGCTAAGTCACAATGCTATTATAGTTCAATGTAACATAACAATGTCATTTGTCTAGCTAAGAACCTCACTGCAGATTATATTGTAACTGGTTTGGATTCAAACACCTTTGACTTTTAAATAATTTGCATTTTTTTCAAATTTTGCTACAAAGTTTCCAAAAGTGTTCAAACATTTATTTATTAAACTGATTATTCTTTAAATTGAAAAATAAATTTTAATTTTTTTAAATATAAATTCGTATTTTGTAATTGGTTGTTAGTTATGATTAAACAATTTTTATGTGGTTTTGAAACTATTTGTCACATACATAAAATAATTAAAAATAATAATAGGTCATTGGATATAACACCTACCATCCTTGAACCCTATGCAAAGTCTTAAATGTTGAGGCAATGAAATTGTGCTTCACCTGGTAGAGAATTCCTATGGATTTTATATGTTGGTTTTAGTGACATCCAAGTGTCACATATAACAAAAACTTGAAGTGCACGTAAAAAATAACTGATTGGAAAAATATAAATACAACGATGGTTAGGTGGAGAATAATGCATGCATTCATTAATTAACAGAGATCAAACAATGATGATTGCAAAAACCGCAAGAGTCGGTCTTGGGACCCTGTTCAAACGTTTCCTCTTGAAAAACCTATTTCCATTAATTTTGTGGGACTTTATTCATTCTTCTCCTCCTACAAAACATGTTTCCATTAATTCTCCTAGTCAAAATAGGGTCTCTAACCATTTGGAAAATACTATAAAGCGCTACTAAATTTGGTGAAGCTCCACGAGATCGTAACTAACTTTACCTGCAACAAAAAATGTTCACATTGTGACCGTAGGCGTTATGCTAAAACCCCCGTTAGAAGCCTCCATTCATATAGTCGTCAAACCATGGCATTAAATTTTTAATATTAAAAACTTTGTTCGTTCACCATGACTGCTAAAATATCTAATTACAAGAAAAGCCACTTTGTAATCATCCACTCACATGAGTCGTCAAACCGTGGCATTGATTTTTTTATATTAAAGGACTCTGTTAATTTACTGTAACTACTAAAATCTTTAATTACAAGAAAATATGCTTCGTATTCACCTCATTCACATTAGTCGTCAAACCATGGCATTTAATTTTACTCTTATATGAATCCATCGATTCACCACGATTGCTAAAATATCTAGATAGAAGCAAAGACATTTTGTATTCATGAAAGGGCGAGTTTTGTGAATTGAGTAACATACACACTAAGTTGGCATTGTTTAATGAGTCATTGTGCATGTGTGTAATACCCTTGTTTCCCCCAGTTTGTAAATATAATCGTTATTATTGTCAAAAATAATGATAGACCCGTTATGTGTGAATTTTGAAAGATGTTGAACCTTTGCTAAGGATGTGATGTAAATATTTATGTTATTAATATAAAAGAAAAATGTTGAATAATTGTTGAAGGGGATTGCCTATACAGGTTATGATGCCAAGAGAGGGAATAGTGAGGGGAACCAATAATGGTTGAGATGACCCCTACCAAGCCAATACTATGCTGGATTTAAAATGCTCAGACCCAGAACAATCCTCTGTCTCACAAAATTTAATTTACCAGTCAAGCTGGTAGTTGGAAAGTCTTCCTCAAGAGTCAATGAGAGGATGGGAAGAGTACCCATCTAGAAGTTTCCTGATTTGACCCACAAATTGGGGGATTGGACCCACAAAATCTTGTTGTAAAAGGAAATAAAAAGGGAAAAAATCATGGGCAGAGAAGACAAGATGCACATGAATGGGTCTGGAAACCAATTCTGAAGAAGAAGAGTAAGTGAAGCTCTCTAGTTCTGAAGAGAACTGAGAGAACATAATTTTTTGGGTTCAGAAAACACCGACAACGCCTCCAAAACAAGTTGATAAACATGGCTGCAGAAAATTTAAGGGATTGAGTGAGCAATCACAACATGCCCCCTTGCTTGGTGAATTGTAGATTGGGATACCGTGTTTCTATGGGAGTGGGAGAGTAACCCTCATCCCTTGTTGTTTGTTGAGTAGAAAGAAGAATTCCTCTCATGGCATCATACTCTAGCTAGAGTGTGGCCAGCAGTGAAATACACCAAGAGCAGTTTTTCCTATGGTTGGGTGGAAAATGACACACCCTTCAATAGTTGCCAGCAATTTCTATATATTAGATAATTCCTAATTTATATGTATGTTAAAATATAATATATGTGTGGGACCCTCATCGAGATCTCGGGCATTGGGACCTTGCTATGGGGAAAATCCATTGAATCTGGGTCTAGCGACTAGGCAGAGCCTTGACACCTTAAAAGATATAAAAGCTTATATTCTACCCCAAACCAAACACAACCTTACGATAATTAAGGGAAGAGAAGGAATATATAAACGTGTACCTTAAGTCCTTACGGCTAATGACGATCCCTTCTGATTGTTATCTACTCCAAGATTGTAGGCCTCCTCCCAAATCTGGCCTGAAACAATGTTATGGAACAAACTATGACAACATATGTTTAATTATCAAGATTATCTAAAGGGTTAGTTATTCATGAAAATATTCATAAACAAAAACACGTAGACATAGAGATCTGGGCAACACGTTTTCTCTTTTATTAATAACAAAATTGGAAGTTACAACCTGGATTTCGCTGGTGTCGCTCCATAAACCTTGCCTGGGTTCCTCTACTTTGTCTCCAAGTGCATTATTCCCAATACTATCCTCACCACCAACAAGCCAATATAAGGGAAAAGGATAGATGGTATAAGGAGGATGGATGGAAGGGAATGTTGAGGATGAAACTCAGAGCGGAATGTAGAAAGATTGGAATAGAAGGGAGAAAATTTTGGCATAGTTCTCTTGCCTCTAGTTTGATATCTCGAAATGATCCTATGAGAAAATGATGGTTAATTCATTGTCAGAAGGGCTACAAGAGGTAAGATGGTTGCAAAACCTAAGATAGCCTGTAAACTCCGCCGGAAAGCACATATTTTAGATTTTTTGTCACTTTTTAGAGTACATGCATGCTTTCAATTATGAAGCAATCATATGTATGTGGGATTTTAGGCATGCAACTAGCATATGTACGTGATCTGCCTATCCAACAGGGTGTGTATATCATACAAAAAGTTTTTTTTTTTAAATAAATCCATCAAAAAGGGTTGGCAGATATATGAATGAGTAGGCCAACATTCAAGATGCATAGTAGTGGCATTTTGAGTTATAACAGATGCCCCCTAATGTGTGAGGTCAGAAGAGAAATTGATGGTCGAAATACATTACAACATCTTTAATAAAGTGGGAAAGCATTGGAGTCAAGTAAACCCAAGCGAGTATCCATGAGTGCGTCATCTGCAATAAGATAATAATAATCACCGACACGGGCATCCCCATGCTCAGGACAAACTAAGCATGGTTTCCAATCAAGTACATCGCATATCCATGTCATATATACAGTAATCATGGCTACATGACCAATGTGTATGCCAATATAAAGTGTAGCAGTGGATAACACACAATGGATCTACATTCCAAAATCATCAGAAGATATACAATGTCATAGGAATCTTCAAGAGGCATTAATGCCCGTGGCTGGAGATGATAGCTTCATTATTCGAGCAATAGATTCAAGATATTCAAAACTCAGGTAGGAGTATAATAGGAGTTTAAGACTCGTTATCCTAAGGTCTTCGACAAATCGTAATGGAAAGACTGGAGGACCTTAATCACCAGGCACCGAACTTCATTGATTTTGAATGTGAACTTGACAGAACTCTCAGGATGGACAACTCAAGAAGGTCAAGAGTCTTACCGCAGAATGGCTGACTCAGGTTGCAAGACTTCCCCTTGGACAAGAGCACGATATATGAAAAGATTGAGTCAACATGTTATTGACATAAGTCTGTGGCACAGGAGGCACCACAAACTCTCCATGTGTTTGGAAGAGTAACCAAACAGAGAAGGACGCAACTCTATGTAACGAGAACAACTTCCTAAGGCCATACTAGATCCCAGTTCTTGCAGAACAAATGGAAGGATGTGCTCTATCTAAGGGTGACTAGACTGCTGCCAAAAAAAAAGAATGTTTTCCCGCCCCCTATTTTTGGAATATTTGATTTTTTTTGTGTTTTTCATGTATTTAATGAGCTTGAAAAAGAATAAAAGAATGTTATGTTACAAAGGAGGAATGAGTGTGACAGGCAAGCAAACTAGTTACAAGTGCATGGAGCATATTGATGCTCAGTGCAAGGAGATATGTGCAAGATAAGGACACTCGGGAAAATTCTTCCATGGGTCAAGGTGTCAGATCGCAAGGGAAAAAATGATACAAGGCTTGCACCTAAGGAATGCTCTAAATATTCAGTAATAGAAATATGAATCTGACATTAGGAAAAATACGCAAGGATGAGATATGCAATGTGATTACAACATGACACAACAAGACTCCTTCCATGTAAATTTTTACGATCCCACATAAGGTAAGATCAACGGTTTTTCTCTTTTAGAGAGACTGAAAAACACTAAAAGAAGACTCCAGTGTGATCTTTTTCGCAAGGTTAGTCTTCAAGGCCCGAAAAAGAATAAAATCATACCAAGGAGAAATATTATGGTCACTAGGGCCAGAGTATTCTTTTTCCGTACTTAGTCCAGTCGGTTCAGAAAAGGGTTAAACTTATACCGAAAGGACGTCTCTTCAAAACCATTTTAATGAGTGTGACAGAGACAAGATCACTCGGCTATCTTTTCAATTTTAAGGAGTCTGAAAAGAGCTTAACTATGGACTCACCTCATTTTTCTTAATTTAGTCCCTTGAGCCCGAAAAATTATAAAACATAACTTAGGAAAACTCTCTTGATGAGACATGTCTCCCGAGGCGTACCTCTTTCCTAGGTAATCTATTGGCTGGAAAAAGGGGTAAACTTATGTCAAATAGATATTCCTTATGAACCAATTAAAAAGTGTGAAAGTAACAAGGTCACTCGACGATCTTTTCTTGTTTAGGGAGTCTAAAAAGGGCTTAAAGAAGACTCCTAGGGGTTTCCTTTTTCGTAAATAATATTCAAGGCCTGAAAAAGAGATAAACCAAAATAGGGAGAATGGTCCTTTTTCACAAATTTAGTCCCTCATGCCTGAAAAAGGGTTAACCTTACACCTGAGAATACTCTCCTAGCGAATTGTAGCTCCTAGGGCGTATCTTTTTTGTAAAAATAGCCATCCGGACCGAAAAAGAGGTAAACTATCGCCGAACAGTTGTGCCTTCAAATTTCACTTTGAAAAGCATGAAGGGCAACAAGATCGCTCGACAATCTTTTCAATTTTAGAGACTCTGAAAAGGGCTTAAAGAAGACTCTAGGGGGGCTCCTTTTCTTTAGTAATTTAAACGAGGTCGAAAATGATAAATAATTCTCGTTAGATGTCACTTTCAAAGTTTAAGTGAGCTTGAAAGACAACAAACCACACTCTTAGGGATTCCCTCGGGTGTAGGCCATAAAAAGATGAAGAAGAAGAGTGAGGCTTCAACACAAAGTCATGGCGGGACTAAAAGGACTCCCAAGCCTATGGGAAACTCATAGCATGGATGCCAAAATGCAAAACAAGGATCTACCTAGGGCATCCATGGAGGGAAAGGATTCTACCACCTAATTATGACACTTCTAAAGTAGCATAGAAGTTTATGTGTTGCACTTCGATGGGGTTGATCCTATGGAAAATTGGAAATCGTCAATAAAAAGTAAAATGAAAGTCAGTGAGAACCTATCCTAAATGCAAATGGTGAAATCACAACTTCGTCACAAGATCTTATAAGCAGTACCCATTCATCAAACAATACCAAATCCAAAGGAACAAGATGTTTAAAGGACCAAAATATTACCAAGAAGAATCATAACATCCATCGAGCAACAAAAAGAGAAGAAATCAAGGTCAAACCAGGTCAAAATTGGGTCAAAAATCTATAAATAGAAGTAAAACAGGGAATTTTTATAAGCCTACCCTCTTATGATGTCTCCCCTCTTCAAGAAGGGTTCTCGTGTGTCCATGTTCCACCTTCACTTGACGTGATCCTACCATCCCTTCTTAAAGAGCCCTATCCTCACCTTGTTTCTCCCCCTGAGGTTCCCTCTTCTCTCAAACTTGTTGTGTTTCCCGACTCGTTCCATGTTCTTGACATTAAATCTCCAACCCCTTCTCCTGAGGGGGGGCCTCCCGCTTCCCCTTCCCCGTTGATTCGAGCATCGGTTTCCCCCCCTGTCCCCGCCATATGTGTCTCATCCTCTTCGAACTTCACATTTAGATCTCATATACGACCTCCACTCAAAATCCATACCTAATAAGGATATCAATCCTTCAAAATGTGGATTATCTCTTGATCATCCTCAACCAAACCCCATGGGAAGAATATCCCACCTTCATAAGGCCTAGGAAAAGGTCACATTCGAAATCAAGAAAGGAAAACAAGCTTCAGTTACCAGGGCCCTTAGAGCAGGGAATGCCCTGAAACCTCCTTCTCGATGATAATCCTTTCATTCAATGCAAGAGGGATTGGGGGCCCTTAGAAAAAATTATCCCTCAAAAGGCTTCGCCCAAGCCTTAAACCTGACATGATTCTAATTCAGGAGAAAATGTGTCTTGGAGAGAAGGCATCAAAGATCTTCTCCACGTGGCTTAAAAACTAGTCTTTTTGTTTTCTTGACATTGACCAGATGTATGGAGGTTTATTGACTGGTTGGAGCCTTGCTTTCAGGGCATTAAATTCTTATGCTTTTTGATCTTCCATTTCAATAAAGTTACGATTCAAAGATTATGATTGTGATTTATTAGTTGTCAATATACACGGACCCTACATTGAAAGGGTTCCTTTTTGGGAAGACCTAAAAAATGGAGGAGCCTTCAATAACCCCTACTTAGTGGTGGGAGATGATTTAAATTTTTCCCTCTTGCTAAGGGAAGTTTGGGGAGAAAACCCAAAGGAGGACCGTCTAAGGGGTTTTTTCCTTTCTTTCATGGAGGAACAACACTTAGTAGATATGGAGCCGGTAAAGCTCACTCCTACTTGGAGGAACTTCTGAACATGAAAGGAGGTTGTAGTAAAAAGACTGGATATGTTTATGATATCAGAGGCTATGTTAGAGATCGTTTTTCAAATAAAAATGACAATTGTGGAAGGGGGGATCTTTGACCATCGACCTATCATCCTCCATTTAAGTACAAGAATGGAAACTCCACCTCCCCCATTGAAAATTAACCAAGTGTGGTTTGAGGATGTTGACTTCTCAAATATAGTCAAAGCAGAATGGAAAAAATTTAACCCTCTCGACCCTGTTCCTTTAATGGTCGAATTCACTGCCAATTTATCAATAGTAAAGAAATCTATTAAGAAATGGGTGTCAAGTTGGAAGAAGCGATGTACAATTTTTTTAAAAGACTTTGAAGAAAATCTATCAAGATTGTATAAACATATTGATGAAGGACCCCTAGAGATATCCCAATTGAAGGAACTAAGGGATTTGGAGGCTTCCAAAAATGATTGGTTGTTAAAAGAAGAAAAAATTTGGCGACTAAAGGGCAGGGAGTTGTGGCTAAAAGTTGGGGATAATAATATTAAATGTTTCCACCAATTCGCCAATTATAGAAGAAACATAAACACCATCTGGGAAATAAAAAATGAGGAAGGGAATCTAGTGCGATCCTTCTAGGAAAAAGATGAAGCAGGGGCTTGTTATTTTGAAAAATTGCTCACAACCCCTGTCAGATGTCCTATTCAGGGTATTTTATCCGTGGTTACAAAATTTCCTTTGGCATTTTTCAAGGAAATGAACTAGTCTTTGGAAGCCAAAGTCTCTGAGTCAGAGATACAATATGCCCTTTTCTCAATGGAGAGTGGGAAAAGCTCGGGCCCTAATGGGTTCACAATGGAGTTTTTTAAGACTTATTATGAATTAATCAAGGAGGATCTTTTACTAACGATAAGAGAATCCCAAAGGACTAGGAAGGTGCTTGGGGCTATCAACTCCACTTTCCTCTACTTAATATCAAAATCTCAGGACGGTGTCTATTTTGAGGATTATAGACCAATTTTGTGTTGTAATGTTGCTTATAAAATCATTTCCAAGGTCATTGCGAGGTGTCTAAAACCCATGCTAAGCGAGATCATCAGAAAGGCACAATTCCATTTTTTGAGAAACAGAGAAATCCATGATTTTGTAGCAATTGCTCAAAAATTTCTTCACTCAGTTCAATGTAAGAAACAAAAGACGACCATTCTAAAATCAAATCTATCTAAAGCATGCGACCGAGTAAATTTGACTTTCCTATGATTGGCTCTTCTGCAAATGGGGATGAACCTTCAAACGGTAAATTGGATCGTGGGCTACCTTCAAAGTGCATCTTTTGAAGTCCTACTAAATGGATCCCCCTCCTGCTTCTTCAAAGCCTCGCATGGACTCCGTCATGAATGTCCCTTGTGGCCTTTCCTTTTTCTGATCATTGTTGATGCTCTTAGCAGATTGCTTATGGAAGATAGAGGTAATGGAAGGTTGTGGGGGTTCAGGTCTCAGATAGCGAAATTATTCCACATCTGTTGTTCGTCGATGATATATTATGCATTGTCTGTGGATCCCGAGCAGATATCTCAGCGCTTAAAAAAAACTTGGACCTGTACTGCTTGGCAACATGAATGAAAATCAATGAAGAAAAGTCCTGCTGCATTTTCCACAAATGCTTTGAAGAGGAAATTGCCTCATTTTCCAATATCATTCCCTCTCCAACTAAACCCCTAGATATGAGTTCCAAATACCTCAATTTCTATTTAAAACCCAGGAGTTACACCAAGAATGATTGGGGATGGCTCATCAAGAAAATCGAAGCTAGAATCTTTATTTAGGTAAACAGGCCACTATCTAGAGGTGGAAGACTCGTACTCCTCAATGTTGAGGTGGAAGACTCGTACTCCTCAATGTTGCCTTGAAAAGTATTATGGTGTATTGGAATTCTAAAAGTATTATGGTGTATTGGAATTCTATTGTTGCAACCCCTAAAGGGGTTGTCACAAAAATCCGTAAGCTTAGTTTTCAATATATCTAGGCTAGCCAAAAGTCTAAAGGGGCATCCACCTAGAAAAATGGTCGTCGATCGCTCGGTCAAAAGAGTTGGGTCCATGGGGATTAAAAGACATTTTCCTTTTCATTTTGACTTACTTAAAAAAAAAGCAAAAACAGAAAATGACACCACATAAGAATGTTGTTCGCATTTTAATTATTACATAGGAGAGTGTAATAATGACAAAAAAGAATGCCGCCATTCTAATCTCAAAAATTTGTTAAATCATTCTCTCATAATAAACCTTTAATACCTTTCTAAATTCAAAATAAATTTTTGAATTAACCTTCAATACCTTTCTAAATTCAAAATAAATTTTTGAAAATAATTCAGATAAATATTTATTTATATTACACTTAGAAAGTAAAAAAATATTTTTATTATGACGACCATTATAAATTCAATATTTGTTATATAAATATTGCCTCTCCTAAAAAATAAA
>ML786457.1:260532-287070 GCA_009831015.1 Picea engelmannii | reverse complement strand
GGGGGGGGGGAGGAATCAACAACTAGTTGGGCACGTGCTCGCGTTACACGTGGTCGTGTTATCCAACCGCTACCACTATAACCTCCAGGTGTGCCCACGATGCCCCTTACGCGGCACACAAGGTAAGTCGGGGGGAATTGAACTCGAAACCTCATGGAATTTCATTTTCACGGCACTTGCCAATTGAGCTGCCCCCCGGGGGCGACTCAAAATACAATTTTGGATTAAATGAAATTGTTATTTTTAAGAAAAAAATGGATTCAACACGCTCAAATATACCTACTATAACTAATAGTGCAATGATAATATATGATACATGCAATTCCATCAATTCAAAATAATTTTTGACAAAGTTAAAACCAAAAATATCAATTCTCTTTCTAATTATTTTGAACTCTTGGAAAAGAGTCCATTTCTAATATATTTAAATTACAACAAAAATTCAAAAAAATTATGATAAGTTTTTATCGATAGAAAAGA
This sequence comes from Picea engelmannii, assembly GCA_009831015.1. Classification (NCBI taxonomy): domain Eukaryota; kingdom Viridiplantae; phylum Streptophyta; class Pinopsida; order Pinales; family Pinaceae; genus Picea; species Picea engelmannii. The sequence goes on along the minus strand of ML786457.1, from coordinate 286,590 downwards.
AATATGATTTTCAACAAAACTCCTATTAAATTTGAAAAAATGTTATTTAAAAAAAATAAATTTATTTACTTATTAACTTTTGTTGGTTATAAAAAAATTTCAAAGTAAAAATATTACTTAAGAAAAAACAATTATTTATCAAATTAAATTTTAATAAATAAAAAATTTATGAAATCGATTCTTCCATTGTCATAGTGTAACTTTAATGCTTTGAATCGATCTAAAGAAGATAAAAAAACACTTCACATACACATAAAACCTTTTAGTCACAAATTACAATTGTAAAATTGGATGGTTGAAGTCACAATTACCGAAATTCAAAGGAAAATCATACTTAAAATATTGATGCAAAACTTCCATTATCTTCACCTACTATGCAATGTGTAGAATACATATTGGTTGTCACTTACTTTTTTCAACCATGTCATTTGCAGAAGACATCATCGAGCATGTGGTGGGTGGTGCCACATAAAAATTTAGGCCGCATGCCCAACAAATTCCCTTAGCGTAATAAATATATCATGTCTAATTATTATTTTTTTAAGGGGTGGCATCCCCCTCCCAAAAAATAACATTTTTCCAACACCGTCAATATATAGTCGGTTCGTTTCACCCGTTGTAATTGTCCACGTGTTAATGTTACTTTGCGTGTGTCATGGTGGTGTTGTGCATATTGGATAAGGTGGGGTCATAAAAGCATTGGGGAACAAAATGAAAATCAAAATGCCTTCTACTCTCTTACTCTCTTAGGAGTGACGCCTTTGGCTCTATTTAAAGTGAGTCTCAATGAATGAATGGGTGCAACCAGGTCAACCGAGTTTGGAATTTTAAATTTATCTAGTTTGTTAATTGAAAATTTGATGATGATCATTCATTTTTTTTTTTTTATGTTCGCCATTTTACATTTTAAGCGGATTTATGAGTATCAAATTTTAGGAAAATATCTCAGTTCCAGAATTATATGCATGGCTAAGTTTTCCATGTCAAGGTCACTAAGAAAGCGAGGGAGCAAAAAAGCGCATCCTCTCATTTGCGTAAAGGTATAGTTTCAAAATGGAGGAATAACATTTTTGTGTGCCAAGGACAGACCCATACTTTCCTCTAATATATGGGTCAAATACGATCCAACTGGATATTCAATTAACCATTAGCATTGTATGTCGATTGGAAGTGTGGGACTAATTAAATTTTGTTTACTCTTATATTTACTCCTCCAACAAATCCTGCCTAGGTAGGTCACACACTATATCTATAGTAAACTAAGTACCTAGAATATATGATGGGAAGCTATCGAGTGGAACTTTGATTTGACGGGTTCAATTTTTTTATGTTGGTAAACATGTGGATTTTATATCCACGTGTCAAATACGTCTAAAAACAAAACAAAAAAATGTCATGTGGGACGTCAAATTCCAAGGGTTGGCTATGTTATCTTTTATCTTTATTTTTTTATAACATGATTATTTTTTTATAAATAATATTGGATACATTTTTATTTATATTATTATAATATCCCCCTCGCCCCCCCCAAAATAGATTCAACCATTTTCATTATGTTTCTATTTATATTGTTATAATTTATATTGTTGGGACAGGTGCATTATACACCTTACAATCCTATAGTGGAGTAGGTAATTACTATTGAGCAGTACTAGAGAATAAATGTTGAGTAGTAATAGGGGATAATTGTTGAGTAGTGGAAAGGAGTAAATGTTGAGCGGTGATAGGGAATAATTATTTAGTGGCAGAGAATACATGCATATCACTAGCAGTTAATGAATGTTAACCAACGATGGTTGGTTAATTAATTGTTGGTGGTTTCCATCATGTAGAATTGTAAAAGCATAAATGGTTTATCTTTTGTTATGCATATGCAATGAGTACTAGAGTTTGAGGATAACAATGTGTGGGTTTTAACTTACTATTATGCTGTCAAAATTTCCTGGAATCGTTATGCTAGTGTTGAAAACTCTTGTTGAGAGCACAAAGGCTCTATAATGTATTGTAACCATTTAGTTGTTGAATAATGCATTGAGTGTGCTTTAGAGTGTGACATCTTTCTCCTATAAGAATTTTCCCGAGGAAATCATCGTGTAATTATTTTCTACTTCTTTCATTTATTTTCGGCTTATAATCTACAACTGTTTGTTTAAAAAAAATTGTGCATTATTCTCTCATTGGTTAGTGTGGAAAGCATACTCTACACCTTTTTTTCCTTTCATTTGGTATCATAGCCTAATCACCCCAGATCCAAGGTGTTAGGGAAAATGTTGTTATATCTAATCTTGGTTTGAGTGGGAGCTTGTGCAGAGGAAAATCTTGTTGTAGGAAAATCACAAGCACGTCTACATTAAAAATGAAGAAGCTCAATGGCACTAACTTTGAGCTATGGAAACTCAATATAGAGGATCTTCTTGTAGATCAAGATCTAAGGGTTGCAGTATCTGGAACCAAACCTTTCAGTATGAAAAATGAAGAGTGGGTGGTGTTTGAGAGAAAGGTGAGAAGCCTTATTAGGCTCTATTTCGCCAATTTGATATTACTAAACATTTTTGAAGAAAAACCACAACAACTCTCTAGAATAATTTGGGGGATTTGTATCAAGCTAAATCCCTAGTTAATAAACTTTTTCTGTGGAAAAAGTTGTTTCCCTTGAGAATGGGTGATGGTGATTCCATAGCTAAGCACTTGAATGTATTTAATATTGTTGTGACCCAGCTGATCTTGATTGGAGTGAAGATGGATGAGGAGGATCATTGCATGACCTGTTTATGATCTTTGACAAATTCATAGAACAACCTAGTAATGACCATTGGAAGCATTGTAAACACATTGGTGCTTGATGAGATCATGGTTGCTTTACTCTTAGGGGAGGTTAGTCAGAAAGCTTCAAAGTCCACCAATGTAGCCTTTTTTGTCCAATGTAGCCTTCATTTTTCATGGAAGATCCAAGGAGAAAGGCAAGAAGCGAAAAAAATGAATATCCAAATCTCGTGGGAAACATAAGTCTCTTGGAAAGTCTAAGTAAAAATGTTGGAATTGTAGCAAGGTTGGGCATTTGGAAGAGAAAAAGAAGGGAAAGAATGATATCATTCAGATGATGAGTCTGAAAAATCTTCTCAAGAGAATGGTGGAGATGCATTTGTTGTCACTTTAGCAACCCATGCAAGCTAGAGTGTGTGATTGATAAACTCTAGAGATTCCTTCCATATGAATTTCCATTGGCACTGTTATAGCCCTAAAATGCCCTACCTATGCATACATGGCATTGACCTTTCTACTTGCAAAATTTGCCAAAACACTGTTGAGGAACTCTATTTAAAAAACCATTTTTTGGAGCATGTATGCACCTTGCTACACTAATTCCCACGTACATACGCTTGTTGCATGCTAGACAACCCGCGTACATATGCTAGCTGCATACTAAACAACTTGCATTTACCTCCAAAAGTTTCAAGGAATTCGATGGAGTTTACGGGCTATCGAGGGTTTCCCAACCAATTCACCTGTTGTAGCCCATCCCCAAATTGAATAACTATTCTTTTGTCATGTAAAAGGAGGTCTCGGGGTCCCATTCCATCATCAAGCATTAAAACACTGAAACTCTGCCCAAATCCATTTTCCCTCCTTGCCCAAGTATTTGCAACCCCTTCTGAGTTTTTGCTTCAGCATTCCCTCTCTAGCATTTTCTCCCATACAATCCATTCCCTTCCATTGGAGTGATCAGTTGATTGTGAGAGAAAGCTTTGGGATAGTGCACTTGGAACAACATTAAGATGAGCCCAGACCAGGTTTGCAGGAGCGTCGGCCTACAAAGGTTGTAATTTTTTATCTTTGCGTTTGAATAAAATAATCGTTTTCCTGTCCCAAATGATATCTTTATGTTTTTCATTTGATTTATGCATAATGGTTTATATCTAACCCTAATCTTGATGAATAGATATAGAATATTTGTATATTTGTTTTCCTAAGTGTTCTTGTAGGTCAACTTTGGGAGGAGACTTGCAACCTAGGAGCTACAAAGTTGGAGGTGGTCTACATCAAACGTTGGACCAAAGGTACTACTTCTGACCCACTTTCATATCTCTTTATGTTCATCTATTTAGAGTGTTTGGGGTAGTTTAGGAATTATATTGTCTTTTAAGGGAGATCATAGTTCTTCCTATACTTTGACCCTCATATAGTAATAGGGGGATTTCCCCCGCTAACAGAATTGGCGACTCCACTGGGGAGTCTCTCTAGGATTTTAGAGGGAGGTTTTTGGGTTTTAATTGGATTTTTTTATTTCCTTTTGAGTTTTTATCAAGTTCACTGAGTCTTTTAAGGGTCTTTGGTCACCTGCAAGGTGCCTACCAGTTTTCTTGCCTAGTGAGTCTACCTTGTATTTTTATTTTTTTGAAAAATCCCAGAGGTGTACGCGCTCTGCTTTGGCTCATCCCGTGTACATATGTAGTCTGCACAGTAAACTTACCTCGTACATACGCAGACTGCTGGTGCAACAACCTGTGTCTATGTGTCTTGAAAGTTTTTTTTTTTTTTAAAGAGGTCTTTCTCTTTCCTGACAGAAGTTTAGGCTTCCCAGGGCATTCTTGGACCTTATAGAGTCTCTGTTCTTTTTCCTTAGCTTGGGTTAAAGATTCGTTTTCAACTTGTTTTCTTGGATTTTCTTTTGTTTGCCCTAGAGGTTTAGAGTGAACTTTCAAGTTTTAGATCCTCCTTTGGTTTCTTTTTGAATCCCCGCGTTTACAAGGTCGGCTTAGGGTCTCTGTCCATCTTGGTTTATGTTTTCTCTTTTTCCTGTTTCTTTCTTTGAAAAACAAAAAAAGAATTTTTACTTTAGTTTTTCTTGTTAAAGCAGTTCAAAAAATCAAAAAGAATTTTTTCTTGCATTCAGTTTGGTAACATACCCTAGGTTGTTTTTTTGCAAAAGAAAAGAGTCTCAGTTTCAAAGTTATTTCCTGAAATATAAGTAGTTTTGCTTATTCAAACGAAAGCACTTTTTAGAAAACTTTCAATTATAAGATCTTGAAACGTTAATTTGAAAAGTTGAATTTTACAAGCTTTTGCTTTAATTTCGAAGTATCTTTTTTTCTTTTAAATGCTCTAAAGTTTTCTCCGCTTTTCATCTCTTCAAAAACACCATTAGTTGCATCATCACATCCTTTGCATAAATCGAGCCTTAAAATTAACGCTTAACTTAAAATATATTAGACTTTCTGTTTGTAGGGTTCACCGACTAGTTTAGGCTTTTAGGGCCTTGAAATAGGTGTGAAGAGGAAACTCTTCAAGGCCATTTAAAACAAACAAAGGAGCCTAAGATAGGGAGTGTCTAAAGTCCAACGTCGTAAGAGTTAGTTGGGACCCCTCTCTAACACAGGGGCTAAAGGTGAGGTCGCGTGAGGAAAGGTAGAGGAGATAACCCCTCCAAAGAAAAACCAAACATAGTGGGGATTGTATATTGAGGGTCTTTCTTGGGAACAATATTGATCGCATTTTCCTACAGAGATCCGTGGACCTCGAATCTGTTCGAGATCCTTAGTTGTCTTTCAAACCAATTGTTTTCGGCACCCTTGAAGGGCTTTGAACTTGTTATCCTGCTCATTACGATCAGCCTGACTGTCGACTGTACCCGCCTGGTGACTAACTCTAAGATGGAAACTTAGTTGCCTATATTTTACGGACTTACACAGGTGAATGAAGGGGTATACCGCGGTACCTAGGGTAGACGTCGGATCGCGCTTCGCAGAGTATACCCAGAGGGTGATTCTGTGTTCGAGTTTCACTTGCATCGGTTAGTTGTTCTAGTGTTGATTGACATAACTATCCTTTCCACTAATTAGTCGACTGCTTGATTTATCTTTAGGAACTTTTTAGTGTGTGCTCTGTGTTCCATGCTATTCAAACCTTACTATGTCGGTTGATCATTTCACAAAGTGGAAGATAAACAACTCCGTTGGTCGCGAAGGCTTTAGGGCCTATCGTTGGTTACTTTGGAGCCACCTCCGCCATCATTGAGGCGAAGACTTGATCAAGAAGGATCATCCGAAGTGACTAGGTTGCAGGAAACTGTACCCAAACTAGCTCTGAGAGAAAAATTTCTAGCCCCGGAGGAATTCGTCATTTCTGACCTGGAGACCAAAGGTTTCACGCGAACAAATCCTTCGATCACTGACTTATCGACATCGATTTTAATTCAAATAGTCCCCCCTGAGGTGACATCTTCTGAACACCAGTTCATTCGACAAGCGATGATGGAAGCAAATGCTACTACTTCGTCCGGGAGTCCTCGTACTCCCGTTACGACTACCGCTAGAGGGGGAATTGTACCTCCTCCCCCACCTCCACCTGTCAAGACCACGGTTGTCCTGACACCCATGACTTCGGGCAGTGGATCGATTCATTTGACGATTTCGACCACTGTTTCATTCAATCGGAACGCGACATGCACTCCTTTCTCATATGGGATGTCAGGCTTTGAAACGAATTCAGTTCTTACTTACTCTACTTTACAGACCATGGGTTTGGGGGGAGGGAGCTCTAACGCTCCTTTGCAAGGATCAACCATGATAACTATTGCCCCTTTCAATTATATTCCTTATGGTGGGGGTCATATACCTCATTTGTCCCCATCACTCGGTGGCACGTTTCAACATCCAATCGGGCCTAATGCTAATTATAACTTGTTTAGTGGAGGTAGTTTGGGACCTTCATCCTACATGATGTTGGTGATATCTATGTCGTTTTCTTTGTTTGGTGCATTTGGGAACAACTTTTTTTCTTCATCTGCCTTCTCGATTGGGGGAAACCCCATCTTCTGTCAAGAGAACCCTGTGCAAAGTACTATTCATTCACATGGAGCGACGACAGGAGTGTACTCCACACAAGGTCTTTGGAATCCTTGGAAAGGCTCATTTCCCTCACAGGGGATGTCGGTTTGGGGCAACCCCTTCCACACTCAATGCAATCCTGGGAAAGGTTCAGTACCTATGCTAGGAGGATTGGTTGGGGTGATCCCCAACCAAGGTCCTTGGAACGCTGCACAAGGGGAAATCCCTATGCAAGCTATGTCGTCTAACTTCGGGAGTCAACCGATGATGCAACAACAGATGCAATTTACTTTTGCTGGTCAAGGCCTTGGTTTCTACCAAAACCCTAGCCAATGGTCCAACTTTTCCTGGAAACCTGGTGCAAGTCAAAATCCAGGGCCCTCTTTTCATTTAAATACTCCGCAAGAAAAACTACCCTTTATGGAAACCCTACATTTGCCAGAGTTTTCGATATTATTAAGTGACCCGATCTGTCACAATCCACGTTGGCCCCCCATGCCAACTAAGTTGCCTTCTAACATTCCAAAGTTCGAGGGAAAGCCCAACAAAGATCCGGGTGATCACGTGACTACCTTTCACTTGTGGTGTTCATCGAACTTGTTGAAAGACGACTTCGTTTAATTTTTCCTTTTTCAACGCACTCTTATAGGGGGTGAAACGAAGTGGAATATCAAGCTCGAAAATTCGAAGTACTCTTACTTTAATGACCTGGTGATGGTTTTCTTGAACCATTTGTAGTTTCCAGCGAGATACGATGTTGGAACCGAGTTGCTGGCCAACTTCGAGAAGACTAAGGATGACCATATCTCGAATCATATCCGAGAGTGGCAATGAAGAGAGAGATTGATTAAGGTCAAGGTCCCTCCTGCATTCTTGCTTGAGTGGTTCTTGAAGTCTTTGGTTCATTGTGTGTCCAAAGACGTAGCAATGTCCATGGTATTTTCTGAGGAAGAGGCTATTATGAGAGCCCAACAACTAGAATTGATTTACTCTCAGTATGGAATGCTTTATGAGATCTTACCCGATGTGCCACGGTCTACTCTCGATAAGGCCAAACAAAGTCTAGGCCCCATGCTGATGGCATAGTGGGATCAACACAAAGAAAGTCCACAAATCTATTAGTGAATCAGTGACAACAATTATCGATTCAACAGACTGTGGCCAACCAGACTCCTAGTTTGGTTACCCCACTACCCAGACGTCGGATGTACACAGTGTGCAATCAACTACTCCTAAGGTGAACCAGTAGACCGAGGGAAAGAAGAAAAAAAGAAACAAGAAGGGTAAAGGGGATAAAAAGGTTGCTAACAATGTTGGTGAGGGAAAAACTAAGAAGCGGAAGGTGAAGTATCTGTGTAATATTTGCATGGAAAACCACTTAACTCACCTGTGTCCTCGACTTGCGGAAGCCCAGAAGCTACTAGCACAATGACAACCTGTTTTGTTGACTAACCCTTTTCCACAAGGGCAAAATCTGGATCAGGATTCTACATCCACGAGCGCGGTTGGGGGTAGTCGGAGACCCCCGTACCTACTTCTAACCTGGTCACGAACATTTATATGATGAATTTTGATGCTCATTTATCAACCAGGACTCATGACTACTGAACTTCAGAATCTGTTGAGAAGGGAAAGGAGGCCTCCAACCCATTGACTCCTCTTCGAATTGAGAATAAATTGGGCGAGACAATGACTCGCATCCCTAAAGGTGTGTTTAATAAGGCTTCCCATAACCCAAACACGAGGGTCACTCAGAAATACTCCGTCGTGGAGGATATGGCGTAGACCCCTTATGCAATGTTTGCTCTGGAAGTTCTCCAAAGTTTCCCCTCATAGAGAAAATCTTTGTTGTCTGCCTTGGAAGCGGAAGAAACTAGTAGCTTGGGAATGATTGCTTTCGATCCAACCGACCTTAAACCTCGTCTTCCTCACCATGTCACTTTTCAGATAGTAGTGGCATACACCAAAAAATAGTTGACATGGAGCATTTTCCGTATGATGGTTGATGAGGGTGCCTCGACTTGCGTGATGTTGTTGGCATGTTGGAAGGCCATTGGCTAGCGAGAGTTGTCTTCGTTTCCTACATTACTTATGGATTTTGATGGCCGATCATTCATACCACATGGTATAATTCCTTCTTTCCCGTACAATTATAGGGTAAAATTGTGTGCGTCGAGGTTGAAGTAGTCGATGCGCCTCTTGACTACAATATTCTGTTAGGACAAAGTTGGACTTATGCAATGCATGCAGTTGTAGCCACTGTTTTTTGGGTATTATGCTTTCTGCATGAGGGACGAATTATAACCGTCGACCAGTTGTCCTTCTCTCATCCCAACCCTTCATCGGGGGCTTCCACGATCCCAATGATTGATAACCCGCAACCTAACACTGTCAAATTAGGTGCCATATTTTTTTCATCGTTGATGGGAACTTTTGATTATCCGTTGCCTTCTAATGATGTAAGGTTTATATCGATTGTTCCCAATTGGCCGAGGGCTGCAATTTTTCAAGTGTCGTCTTTTAAAACGAGCTACTTTTATGACCCGTGGACTTTACCTTCCCCATCGGATTCGATGGAAGGGATAGGGAACCTTGGCCTGGACATGCCCTTATCCGACGCTCAGGTTGTGTACAGTGTTGTCCAACAAACCTCGACCAACCCTGATCTAGCTCCCCCATAGGAGCTTGAAACAATTCTTGAGCCTATTTGGGCTTAGGAATCTCTCGCCACTCAAGACCCTTTAGACTTAGTCTTTCCCTCTGACGAGGTGATTCTGGAGGCAATGAATGGTCCTGACAGACCTTGGGATGATCTGCATCATAGATCTCATTTTCTTCTCGAGCTTAGTAGAATAGAGGCAGGATAGTTCATTTTGACCATGAATGGAGATAACCCTTGTTTTATTAACCCTCTGGCTATGCACAGAGTATACACCGAGGAAAACATGGAAAGTATTGCTCCAACGATTCCTATAGATATCTCTAAAACCCTTGGCGTCGTGGAGAATGTCTTTGTTGGAGTAGATTTCTCCCCCGAAGAGATTCAAATTTACACCGAGTTATTTAAGGATTTCTACGACATGTTTTCTTGGTCTTACGAGGAGATGCCAAGCATTGACCCATGAATTTTTGAACATGAAATCACGACTTATCCTGATGTCAAATCGGTCCGACAGAAGCTTCGCTCGATCAATCCTCGAAAAGCAGGGGTGATTAAGGCTGAAGTTGAGAAACTGCTCAAAGTTGGTTTCATCTACCCCATACAATTGACAGAATGGGTATCAAACCCGGTTCCTGTCAACAAGAAATAGGGCACGGTTCACATTTGTATGGATTTCCGTGATTTGAACAAAGCTTTCTTGAAAGACAATTTCCCAACCCTGTTTATTGATCAGATAGTCGATGAGTGTGCGGTTTGTGAAGTATTTTGTTTCATTGATGGTTTTTCGGGATTTAATCAAATTCAAATCAAACTCGAGGACCAACATAAAACAAGTTTTATTTATCCTTGGGGTACCTTCACATATCAAAATGTGTCTTTTGGCTTGAATAATGCTGGAGCTACCTTTCAATGGGCCATGTCATTCGCTTTTCATGACCTTAAACACGTAGTCGAGGCGTACCAGGATGATTTTGCATCACGTTCTCGCAGATATCTGATCATCCCACCCATTTACGACTGATGTTTGAGCGATGTCTCTACTATTGGATTCGCTTGAATCCAAACAAGTGCAGTTTTTGCGTGACAACGGGTCGTTTATTAGGTTTCATTGTGTCGACAAAAGGTATCATGGTCGATCCTCTTAAGGTTGAGGCGGTAGTTCAATTTCCTCCCCTGTGCAAAATACCCCAGATTCAGAGGTTACAGGGGAAAGAAAATTTTCTTCGACGTTTTGTCGCTAATTATGCCGAGATCACTAAAGGGTTCATGCGTCTTTTGAAAAAAGGGGTCCCATTATGTTGGGATGAAGGAGCTCAATGCTCCTTTGAAGCATTGAAACGTGCCCTGACTGACTCCTGATTATAACAGATATTTATTGTTGTATTTGGTTGTTGCGGATTCGACCATCGGTATGGTCTTGGTCCAGAAGGATGACATGCTCAAAGAGCACGTTATCTATTATCTTATTCGAGGCCTAGTTGGACCAGAACTCAACTACTCTAATGTTGAGAAAATTGCTTTGGTAGTTGTCCACATTGTCCAACGGTTCCGTCACTATATATTACTTCGCAATACCACTGTCATTGTCGTCTTCAACCCTTTCCAATATCTGTTAACGAGACAAGTCATTGATGGAAATATTAGTATATGGATAGTTATCCTACAAGAATTTGACTTGGATTTCGTTTCTACGAAATATAAAAAGTCATTGGTCTTCGTCGAACTAATTTCAGAACTATCAGTCGAGTCTGGTGATATTATGCCCAAAGAATCCCCTATTAATAGAGATCTTTTTCTAATTGTATCTTTGGACCCCTGGCATGGAGATATACTTGTGTATCTGCATACTTTGAAGTTCCCTACTTCTTTTTCTCGCGATGAGCATCAATGAATTCGACACCAAGCGCGAAACTATCTCATTCTCGATGACACTTTGTATCATCGGGGTGTAAATTGCACTCTTCAACGATGCCTAATTCATGAAGAAGAAGAGCTTGTTTTGAACGAATGTCACACTGGAGCATGTGGCGGTCATATGTTTGGGTTGGCAACAACCCAAAACATTCTACGTGCATGATACTTTTATCCCTCGTTAATCAAAGATTGTGTTGAGGCAGTCAAGAAGTGTCACCCATGCCAGATCTTCTGTCAAAAGATGAGGGCACACCCCGCTCCTATGTTTTTGGTCATCGTTGTCGGTCCCTTCACCAAGTGGAGGATTGATTTCACTACATGTCACCCGGATTCTTCCAGGGGACATCGTTACATCATCGTAGAAGTAGACTACTTCACTAAGTGGGTCGAAGCTATGTCGACGTTTAACAATGACGGGGAAACTGTTTCCCTTTTCATTTTCAATAAGATAGTAGCAAGATTCGGTATCCCAGAGGAGATTGTCACTGACCATGGTAGTCACTTACATAATAAAATGATGATTGAATTAACATCAAATATTGGGTTTAAATAGGAACATCCATCACCTTATTACCCACAAGTGAATGGTTAGGTTGAAATGGTGAATAAGTCTCTCAAGACTATTCTTCAACGAATGATCAATTTGGCCAAGTCAAATTGGCATTTGATGTTATATTCAGCGTTGTGGGTCTACCGAACTTTTGTAAATACTGCCACCAATTTTTCACCTTTTCAACTCGTTTATGGGCTGGAAGCAGTCTTACCCATCGAGTGTCAAATTCCTTCTTTAAAGTTGGAAGTAGAACTACTTCCCGACACTATGCCGCTTAAGGAACGTCTTCTATGTCTCGAGTAGCTCGATGAGCAGCATCATGATGCATCCTTGGATAACGAGGCTCATAAGAAATGAGTCAACTTTCAATATGATCAGTCTGTTCGCCCTCGAATTTTCTCCGAAGGCGATCTTGTCCTGATTTATGATCAAGACAAAGATCCCCTGGGAGTAGGTAAGTTCAAACCCATGTCGTTCGGGGCTTTCATTGTGAAAGAGCTCTTAGAGAAGGGTGCTTATCCTCTGGTTGATTTTGAGGGAAATGCCTTAGTAGAGCTTAGAAATGGGCTCTACCTTAAGAAGTGCTACTCTTAGGTCGGTCACCTGGGTGGCTTCTTGTATATATGTATAGCCTTTTATACATCTTTTGTCTTTTTTCGTTTTGTGGACATGTAGTTATTCATGTCTTATTTTTCATTGTGGCAGATGTCAAGTGAATCATAGGTTTACTTTGGGTTCGTAGACGGTGCTATCCGACACACTCGAAGGCTTGCTTCCGCAGCTTGGGTGATTTTCACGCCTAGAGGCCAGTTTCTATCTTTCAGAGATATTTGTCTAGGCGACACAACCAATAATGTTGCCGAGTACAGTGTAGTGATCGAATTGCTGCGTGATTCTTTTTCACGTGGCATTTCTTACCTTCGGGTTTACTTAGATGCTCAATTGGTTGTGTCCTAGTTAAATGGGGTTTACCGCATTTATGATCCCCCTCTTCACTGACGATTCCTTAGGGTACGTCTCTTAGAAAATATTTTGATTATATTACTTATATTCATGTTCCTAGGAGATTTAATTATTTAACTGACACTCTATCTAATCAAGTTTTAGATTGGCATGTTGCTCACATGTAAAATAAAAACACACACATACACATGTAAATACATTTGTAAAAAAATGTCGTCCATAAAACAAGAAATATGTATATATATATATATATGTGTGTGTGTGTGTGTGTGTGTGTGTGTGTGTGTCTAAAAATGGTGTCATGAGTACAAAAGTGGGCATGAAAGCCTCAACATTAATCGATATGCATTGTTGGGCTTAAGAACTCAAATTACATAGTACAAAAGTACCCTCAGCACGTAAATAGTTCAACATTATCTAAGGTCTAGGCCTATTGGCCCTGCTATAGTGGACGAAGGCCTTCACAAGATGCTAGAATAATTGGACCCAGGTATGAGGCACCCCTACTACATGTGGCTACATCACTGGGGGGAGATCCTCGATCTCAACTATAGGAACTGCACGAGTGAGAGAAGTGAATTTTCTCTCCACTTGTCATAGGAATCTATCAGCCTCTCTGGATGGGGGTACTCCCGCAGTTGTCGGTCCTCCTACTATTGTTGGTCCTGCCACTGGTTGAGGATGACACCTAGTCATGACGAAGTCTTTCAGTCGAACATGTCCCACATCTATACATAACAAATTTGTAAGTAAGTACTCTAACACACACATAAAAAGCATATATATAAAATCAAAAATTTAATAACTTCGAAAATTATATGTTACATATCTCTCCGCGCTCCTCGCTAGGGGGTGCAGGCATGTTGGGATCTCTAAGGAAGCTAATCCATGCATAGGGATAGTCCTCTATGATTGGGATTTGACGTGCCCCCCAGTCGAAGAATTTGTCGTCGAAGGCCTCTTGGGTCCTTCCTCCACCCTGTCTAGGCAGTAAAGCTGCTCATCTACACACTGTTGGGAAGGAGGCAACATTCCCAAGTACTGTCTCTCACGGACTAAGACTGGGCACCCTCTCGAAGAAGAAGGACCACAAAACAATACCAAACCCAAAGTTCTTGTTGGTACGCCTACAACACTCAGTGAGTTGTCTCTTCATGCATACTAGCATGGTGGTACTTGATCCAAAATGGATCTAGGAAGGCCTAAAAATAAAATTTCTCGAAATCGGACGAAACCAATGCCATTGCATCCATCTCATCACGTTGATTTTGGCCATATAATTTTTTTCACAAATAGACGTCGTATGCGAAAGTTATCGCGTTCTGACCGATTTCCCAAACATGAAAAAAGTCAATTGATCAAAGTCAGTAGGTCGTACTGTTGACGTCATCATGCTGACATGGAATCACCAGGAGGTGACACATGTCATTCAAATTTGTCATTTTCGGGCTGAGATGGCACCTGTACGGATTTGACACGTGGCACTGTACAGATGACACTTGGTCGTACATACATGATGTGGCCCAATAGTAGGTTGTCACGTGGAAGTACAGACGACATATAGGTTTTACGGATGTTGACGTGGCAGGGCTACTGTGCAGTACGGTTGATGAAATGGCATGACACATGGTTATACGACGGGTAACATGGAAGGTGACTGGGTTGTATGGAAGCTGACATGGTAGGTGACTGGGTTGTACAAAGATGATGTGGCATGCTGACTGTACGCTAACTGTGTGGTACGGTCCAATCACTGGGTGAAACGTGGACGAATCAGAGGGTGCCACATGGCACCCCAAATTTTTCCAATGTCGGCTAGTTCAAAAATTTGTTATGGATTCTGGGGGTTTCGAACCCTCGACCTCCATGGAAGGGGGCAGACAGATCGGGCTATGTGGTAGGACTTAACCAAATATCACCGAATTTAATTTTAAGTTGCATGTGTTGGCATGTTAGGGGATAAGCCTTGGTCGACGGGGGCCAGCCCCGACTGACTAGGGGCTAGAGACCAGGAGCCAAGACCTAGATTTGCGCGTGGGAGCTAGGGCTATGGCCATATGGCCATGCCAATGACCAAGGGTCAAAAATTAGGGGGCCACGACCAGGGGCGCACCAGCCTGTGGACACATGGAACTACCCATGCGACTTGGAGCCCGAATATAAGGGGTTGTGCCCAATAATTTTCCAAATATGGGTTTTAAACCATATTATATAATTTTTATTGATTTCTAAGCCTGTTTTTAATGGATTTTGCCCAATATGGGGAGATCTGGAGCCCGATTTGAGGCTAGATCTTGGAAGGAAGTTGGGAGGTTGATGCCAACTTCAAATCTATATAAACCAGGGATTCTTAGCAGCATTAAGGATGTTTAGAATAGGAGAAATGCTAAGTAATTTGAAAGCCAAAGTCATTTTATGCAGAGAAGCCATTGAGAAGGGGAAATTTACGGGCCGATTACGGGAGCTACGCTCAACCATTTTCAGTTTCATCAGTTGTGATGGATTCTTGAGGTTGAGAAAAACAAATCCAAACCAATTTTTAATCCATTTGACACTTTTATGATTTAATTTTGAATAATTTAAGATAAATAAGAAAGCCTCACCCACTGAGACAAAGGCCTAGAGACGTATGCAATCTTGTTGAACTCTGTTAACAACTTTGTTTTTATGGTTCTCTGATATTTATGCTTACATTCAGATCTGCATTTCTTATTATGGTTTCTATGATATCTCATTAATTTATTCTTCTTTCATCAATTCATAATTGGTTAATGAACTCATGTTTTAAAACTTAACCAAGTCTTTAAAAGATCATTTTCGGATCAAGTGGTATCAGAGCAGGTTGACGGTTGGTTTTTGAGTTTGCATGATTACCAGGGAAAAGTTGAATCATGGTGAAGGCAATCTTGTAGAAGGGGATCCAGAGATTGGATCGAAAAAGAGGACTTCTAAAAGTGAGGAGATGACATCGGAAGAAGGCATGTCTCAGAACGAGATAGAGATGCAAAAGTATTTATTCACCATGTATGAGATGGTAAAGGTATTATATGAGGATTACTTGGAACGAAAGAGGCCTTTCCAAGGGGAATCTTCTAAACAAGAAAAAAGTGAAGAAGGATAGGATCCTCCTAAACCTCCTCCTTCACCTCCTTCTTCTCCATCAACTTCTTCTTCTTCAAGTGCAAGTTCCAAATCCACCGCAAGAAAATATTCCCATAAACATAAACATGATATGCCTTTAGTTAAGCTTGATGTGAGATTTGAATTACCCATGTATGATGGTGAAGTCAATGCTGAGAGGCTTGATAATTGGGTCAGACATATGGAATTTTATTGTAGTGTGCAACAAATCAAGGATGAAATAAGATGAAATTAGTCATCAAGTTATCATGTCCGTCTCATCGTGCTGATTTTGTCCATATAATTTTTTTCGCAAACAGACGTCGTATGTGAAAGTTATCGCGTTATGACTGATTTCCCAAACAGGTAAAAATTCAATTGGTCAAAGTCAACAGACCATATTGTTGACGTCAAAAATACGACAGGTGACGTCATGACGATGTCATCATGTTGATGTGGCATCACTAGGAGGTGATACATGTCACTCAAATTTGGCATTTTCAGGCTGAGTTGGCACCTGCATGGATTTGACATGTGGCACTGTACGAATGACACGTGGTAGGTTGTACATGATGTTGCCCAGTAGTAGGATGACACATGGCAGTATGAACGAAAATTGGGTTGTATGGATGATGACATGGTAGTTTGATCGTACAGTATGGTTGATGGCATGGCACGACACGTGGTTGTATGGCAGGTGACTGGGTTGTACAGAAGTTGATGTGGAAAGTGACTGGGTTGTATGAAAATGATGTGGCATGTTGACTGTATGTTGATTATGTGGTACGTTCTAATCACAGGGTGACACGTGGCCCAATAAGAGGGCACCACGTGGCACCCCATATTTTTCCAATGTCGGCTAGTTCAAAAATTTGTTATGGCTTCTAGGGGTTTCAAACCCTCGACTTCCGTGGGTGCAACGACTTCGTGAAAGGGGGCGGACCGATTGGGATACGTGGAAGGAATTAACCAAATCTCACCGAATTTAATTTTAAGTTGTATGTGTTGGTGTGTTAGGGGATAATCCTCGGTCAGCGGGGACCAGCCCCGACCAACCAGGGGCTAGAGACCGGGAGCTAGGGCTATGGCCATATGGCCATGCCAATGACCAAGGGTCGGAAGTTAGGGGGCTACTGCCAGGGGCGCGCCAACCTATGGACATATCGACTTACCCATGTGAACTGAGCACGACGATAAGGGGTTGCGCCCAGTAATTTTCCAAATATGGGTTTTAAACCATATTATATAATTTTTATTGATTTCTAAGCTTCTTTTTAATGGATTTTACTCAATATTGAGAGATATGGAGCGCAATTTGAGTCCAAATCTTGGGAGGAAGTTGGGAGGTTGATGCCAACTTCAAATATATATAAACCAAAGGTTCTTATTAGCATTAAGGAGGTTCAAAATAGGAGAAATGTTGAGGAATTTGAAAGCCAAATCCATTTTTATGCAGGGAAGCCATTGAGAAGGGGAACTTTGTGGGCTAATTCTGGGAGCTACGCTCAACTGTTTTCAGTGCCGTCAGTTGTGATGGATTCTTGAGGTCGAAAAAAACACAGCCAGACCAGTTTGTAATCCATTAGACACTTTTTGGATGTATGTTTGAAGCATTGAAGAGAAATAATAAATCCTCAACCATTGAGACAAAGGCCCGGAGACGTAGACAATCTTGCCGAACTTCGTTAACAACTTTGTTGTTATGGTTTTCCAATATTTGTGCTTACATTTAGATCTACATTTCTTATTATGGATGCTATGAAATCTCATTAATTTCTTCTTGTTTCATCAATTCCTAATTGGTTAATGAACTCATGTTTTAAAACTTAACCAATTCTTTAAAAGATCATTTTTGGATGAGTACTCCAATAAAAAATGGTTGCGTCTAAACACTGAACTGCATAGTGCATCTATGCATGTGAGGCCTGATGGAGTGTTATGGATCCAGTAATCTGCACGATCATGATTAAAATTACTCGCAAGGAGAGGTTGGTAATCTTGTGAATTGGCACATGAGAACCTACTTTCTGGATACTAGCCTCACAATGCATCACGATGTATTCTTCAATGTTGTATGACTCTGGAGGAAAATTCATCAAGTTAACCAGTTCCCCTCTCCTAGAGAGGTCGGTCAAGAAGTAAATATCCTCCATGGCTGGGGTCAATTATTGACCCTCTAACATGAATGCCTCTGCGTCGGGATTCCAGTACTCTACCAAGGAATTAAGCAACCTCGGTTGTGCCCTCATGAATGGACACTGAACTAATTTACAAAGGCCACACTGTTTTAGTGTACCAACTGCTGCAAAGTCCTCATCGACCAAGACATCCAGTTCCTCATGTTCCCTCTCTCTCCAGTGCACATACATCATATCACATACAAAGATGGAGAAGTTTTAGTTTCTTGTATTTGTTTTTTCAAATTAAAAGGAGGTGTACACGGGCTATGGTTTACACAGTCGCGTATGTACTCAGGTTTTTTATTACTCTACACAAGTACATACGCGGGCTAACTTTGGACAGCTCACGTACACACAGACACAACCTCTTTTTTCAAAGCCGTGCCCCTCTCAGATTAAAAATTATATTAAATTAATGGAATTAGAATGCAAGAGGAGGGAATTTATACTTACTTAGTCAAAGTAGGAGGGTTTTCCGTCCACTGTAGCTCCCATAATTCACTTTTTTTATGAAGGGGTTTTTTGAATTTTTGTTAATTTCCAAGTTGCAATGGTAAAAAAGAGTTGTCCACCTCTATTTATAGACTTTTTTGGCCCTTTTTTCCCTAATTTGCCCCCCCTTTTCACTTTTCCTAGCTTCGTCACTTCTTGAGTTCTCTTTTGAGTTATATTTTGGTCATCTTGATAAGCTAGTCCTTATGGTTTGATGATTTTTTGAGATCGGTTACATTTATGTCATCCCTCGGTAAAAGTCATTTTTTCCAACTTTTGCATATAAGTTATGTTTTCACTCCCATATTTCTGCATCTCGTTGTCTTTTCTACTTTTCCATAGGATCGATCCCACCAAAGTGCGACACATAACCATCTTTGCTGCTATAGAAGTGTCATAATTAGGTGGTAGAGACTACCTCTACATGGATTCCCTAGGTAGATCCTTTGCTGCATTTTTGTGTCCATGCTATCAGTTTTGACTATAGGCTTGGGAGTTCTTGTTAGTCTCGTCATGATTACATATTGAAGCCTCATTTTTCTTGTTAATCATCATTCTTGGCCTTACCCACATGACTCCCTAATGAGAAGGATTTTTGTCTTTCAAGTTCGCTTTAAATTTCGAAAGCAACATCCAATGAGATTGTATATATTATTTTCAATCTCGTCTGGATTACTTGAGAAAAGTAGCCCCCTTGGAGTCTTTTTTAAGCCCTTTTCAAAATCTCTAAAATTGAAAAGATTATCGAGCGATCTTGTTTCCCTTCATGCTCGCCAAACTCAAATTTGAAGGAACATCTTTCTGGTGGTAGTTTACCCCTTTTTCGATTCGGATGGCTAATTTTACGAATAAAGGTATGATATAGGAACTTCAGTTCGCTACAAGAGTATTCTTAGGTGTAAGTTTAACCCTTTTTCGGGTCTGAGGGACTAAATTTTTGAAAAAGTAACATTCTCCTTGGTTTTGGTTTATCACCTTTTTCAGGCCTTGGAGATTACTTACTAAAAAGGAACCCCCCAGAGTCCATAGTTAAGCTCTTTTCAGACTCCCTAAATATGAAAATATCGTTGAGTTACCTTGTTCCTTCACACTCGTTAAATTGGTCCAGAAGAATATCTACTTGGCATGAGTTTAAGCCTTTTTCGAGCCAGTAGATTATTACGGAAAAAGGTACGCCTCGGGATATTTGTCTCGTCGGGAGAGTTCTCCTCAGTTATATTTTATACTTTTTTAGGCTAAGGAGACTAGACCTAGAAAAAGGTTGTGAGTCCATAGTTAATCTCTTTTCAGTCTCCTTAAAATTGAAAATATAGCTGAGTAATATTGTCTTTGTCACACTTGTTAAAACGATTTTGAAAAGACGTTCTTTCGGTGCAAATTTAACCCTTTTTCGATCTGATTGGACTAATTGCAAAAAAGGTACTCCCTGGAGTCTTCTTTAACGTTTTTTCAGACTCTCTAAAACTTGAAAAAAACACCGCGCTTACCTTATCTAGGAACATAAAAATTCACATGGAAGGAGTCTTGTTGTATCATGCTTAATCGCATTGCGGGTCTCATCTTTGCGTATTTGGCCTAATGTCGGCTCCATGTTGGTCTCAACTGAACCTTTAAATGACTCCTTATACGCAAGCCTTGCAACACTTTTTTCCTCTGCGATATGACACCTAACCCATGGAGGAGTTTTCCTCGGGTGTTCTTATCCTGCACACGTCTCCTTGCCCATGAAACTCGTTCCTCCTTTGTAACGTAACATTTTTTTTTTTCAAGTTCGTTAAAAATACGAAAAAGACAAAAAAAAGCAAATATTCCAAAAGGAGGGGACAGGAAATATACATTCTTTTTTCGGCAACAAGAGAGTCGCCCTTGGACAAAGCACATCCTTTAATTTGTTCGCCGAGCATTGGGATCTAGTATGACCTTAGGAAGTTGTTCTCGCTACATAGAGTTGTGTCCTCCTCCATTTGGTTACGCTTCCAAACATATGGAGAGTTTGTGGTGCCTCTTGCATCACAAAATTATGTCAATGTTACGATGCCTGAGTCTGATCATCTTTCGTGCTTTTGTCCAAGGGAATTTTTATCCAACCTAAGTCGACCATTCTATAGTTTGTCTCTTGATTTTCATGAGTCGGCCATCCCGTGAGTCAAGTCAAGTCCAGATTCAAAATTGATGAAGTTCTCTGCTTGATCATCAATATCCTCCAATATTTTCTCGATGGCTTGTTGAAGACCTCATGGTAGTGAGTATTACACTCCTAATTTACTCCTACCTAAGTGGTTAAAGATGTTGAAGTTGTTTATCGAGCTATGGTGTTCTCACCTCTAGCCACAAGCATCAATACTTCTTGAAGATGCATATTATATTGTACGTGAATATCATCAAATGATTTTGAGATGTAGATCCACTGTGTATTGCTCGTGGCTACACATTTTATATTTATATGAAATGGATTTGCAGTTTATTTGATTGGAAACCATTATTAGTTCATCCTGATCATGGGTATGCCCGATGTTGTGTTGGTTTTGTCACTTGGGTGAGAAAAACAACAACACTTACATGTCTAGATGAGTTTGCTAGACAAGAAAAAAGTTTGTTAGTGGGTTAAACAAGCCAAACACATGTATATACAAAGAAATAAACTAAAACAACTAAGAAATAAATATTAGAAAGCATGAGAAACTTAGAACCATGAAAATCAAACAATGACCAACATAATTCTACCAATGGATCAATAGATTAATAGGCAAAGCATTGTAGAGAAAAATAGGGACTTATGAGTCCCCTCTTCCTCCTTGGGAGGGATCTTGAGTTCCCTAATGGAGAGCTCTTCATACAATGGAAGAAATGGAAAATGGTTAAGAAAAACAATGTCTATTCCCTCAAGAGGTGAGTGGAATGGCCTATTGAAATGGTGCTTGAAGGCTCCAAAGAGAAAAGAAGATTCTCAAGGGAGTTCTTGCAGCATAACAATACTATGAATATCTTGGTTTCTTAGTGAACCCATGCCTCTTATTTATATAATTCATACATGGAAAAATGTAATTGGTTCATAGTGTGAACAAGGGGCCCTTTAGGGCACCGTCTAGTCCTTAACCAACATCCCATTTGGATTTCGCTTAGATATGAGGGTCAAATCATGTTGGGGATTAGTACATAAGTGGTTGAGGGGCTGACAAGATCCATAAATGTGTCGTTCACATAAGTGCATGGATTTTCTCATACAGAGCCATGCACTTGGCGCATTGTGCGCATTGAGGGTTGTGTTGGCCCGTGCACACTGTGCACTGTGTGCGGGCTTCCTTTGGTGAATCTGTGCATTTCAATTTTTTATCCAATTGTATATTTTTTTCCTTTTGAATGCATTTCAGTGTTGTAGGTGAACTAATTTTTGTTGGCATTGATGTGTTTCTTTAACCATTTGCACGCAATGTTGTATATGATTTTTCAGTGATAACATATACCCCCTAATGTGTGAGGTTAGGAACATACATATAGCTGAAATACATCAATTTTTCTTTTGCTGAGATTTCCATTGTAAAGAAGAGTGAAGAGAGAAACTACAAGAGTGATCCACTGGAGGGAGAGGGAAAAATGTGGGATCCAAACCTTTCTCCAGGGAGAAAAAATAAAATCTGTGTACAGACGAGTCGGGCATGCCCCATGCTCATATCATGATACAAAAATGTAAGACTATAACTGAAGATGTATGTTGATGTAGATAACTACAACGCCCTCGAAGGCGGTTGATAATGACAGATGACAGTTATGAATGGTGAACAGACTCTGAAGTGAGGCAAGGACAACTGTAAGAGTTGTCGATGACTTGTAGGCATTGACTTCCTAACGAATTTAGAGGTCTTTGGATGGTATGAAACAACTACAATAGTAAAATAGTAAGACCTATTCTAACATGAGAATTTGATGAAGTCAAATGTTATGGGGGTCAATGAAATTAGAGAGAAATGATGATTCTCTCTGTGTCGTCTGAGACTCCTCATCGTAAAGGTAATGAGAGTCAAGATAATGTTTCCCTTCTGGAAACTGTGCTGATGTCGACAGGAAGGGAGATGTGAATCCAAGAAGCAAAGGGCTTCGTGAAATCCAATGAGACAATATCAGGTTCTGACGGGTAATATGAATGAATTCAAGATACAGGGAGACTCAAGACTGCCCCTGTTTGGGGAATTTTTGAAGGATGATTGGCAGCAACTGTAAAACTAGATTTAGTGTTAGGGGGACGACTAGATACAGGGTTAAACTATGACAGAGGCTAAAAAAGTGAACAAACTCAAAGATCATGGGTACATGGACGTGGGATACTCGGGGTTTGTGAACAATGTCAGTATGAAAAGAGAGTGGATGCACCAACCAAGGGCGACATGGGTTTATTTTTCAGGAAAAGAAGGCCATCAAGGACGATGATGAAAAAGCTATGTATATACTGAAAACAAAGGCTTTTTAAAATTACCAAAGAAATAAAGAATAATTTGGATTGGTCATACAGGTACAGAAATGGGTGCCCTAGTGAAAGATGGCTTGGCCTATTAGGGTGCAAGTTGGAGAAAGAAAATTGGTGGAGGGTGGGGGCCCCATGGGTAGGTTTTTGTATTAGGTAAATGGATGGAGGAAAATTTGCAGATGGGCAAACTTATGGTGGATGAGATGGAGGGATAATGATACTGCGGAGGTGAAGTCAATAGAACTGAGATGATATGACCTGGGAGTCCATTGGGAAGGTTAGCAATATGATGAGAAGAAGTATGGGGTTCATTCTCGGAAGTGCATAATACTATCGGGACTCCCATCCCTAGGGGGTGAAATCAACATGAGTGTCATGTTTCCAAGGGGAACTCTGAATGGGACAACTCATGTGGGGGAGAGTGCTACCAGGTGACAGTAACCAAATAGAGTAGAGGTAAAGGTACTACAGAACCGAATGTAAGGACCCTAAAGGTAAATGTTAGAGGGTATGACTGGGATATGCAATTGATTTTCAGAGGGAATAATTACGTTCCAGTTTTGAGCAAATACCTGAAGGGTTTGTAAGCTTGCAGAACAAGTACCAGCACACATGAAAACCAAATACTCAACGTGAAAAATATCTGATGATAAAGAACATATAACAACTATTTGATAAAATTGAATATGGGCATGCGTACCTGAACGTGATGTGATAAAAATGATCCTTTGGGGCCAAGCATAGATGATGGCCCGAGGAATGTGAATGTGTAGATAGCAGGACCAGGATCCCGTGGCTGAGAATGGATGGAAAAATAGAGGCTTTGGGCTCCTGTAACAGAGTGTGGAAGTTGGGAAAAAGGGGTTATATATGGTTGGTAGGCCCACAATGCCACCTCATTTGTACCTGTCACTATACCTAAATTGACGATATTTTTTTGAGGAGATTTGGAGATTGCAGGATCGTGAGGCTACCGATCCGGGAGTCGCGAGAGGCAGGCCAGTGGTCTGAGCCTCCTACATCTTATGAAATTATTATAATGTAGGTAGGGACTGTACAGAGGTCTGTACAGGTTTTTTTTTCGGGTAGGAGCCCACCAATGCATGGGAAAAGGAGGAATACCTGCGCATATGTGCGCGGGTATAATCCCTTTTCTAGTGCACAATGTGCGGTTGTGCATGACACAATCGTGCATGTGGGTGCGATAGATGGGAAGACAGGTGCGCATGAGATGCACGCATGTCTGACTGATAGTCATGCACTCATGCGCAACTATTGATCAGACAATTGTGCATTAGTGCACAACTGTGTAGAGAACAGACGTGCACATGTGCGCACCTGTCTGGGTGAAAGACGCGCACTGGAGGCAAGGCTAAGGGGTTGAAATTTTTTAATTTTTTGATTCTTTTTTATGGATGATGAGGCTGATCAAGTGTTTCTCTATGGATTCAAGTGATCACCAGAATTCTATAGAACGATGCCAGTGCACTGGAAAGATAGGGACTGGGATCGTCTACAAGAGGTGGTGAGAGAGAAGTCCGGCGTGCGGAGACACTTGGCAGCCTGCGGGTTGCACAAGTTCTTCAACTTCCCTTTGATATGGTCGCAGGATTTCCTAATTCAGTATATGATTGCAATGTGGAGCACTGATCTGCAATGCTTCATAGTGAGAGAACAACAGTTGACATTCTCAGTCGTTGAGGATGTGTATTTTCTAATGGGGCTCCCCTTCCATGGGATGACCCTTCCAATCGAGCCCTAGTTGTCGGGGGATGAGCAAGTAGGTGACTTGGTGGCTCGTCACTATACAAGGTTGAACTCGATGTTGGATTCGGTCATCTATATGGAAGCGATATATTATATGCTAACAAAGTGTATCTCTGCTATAGTGGTGAGGATATACGGATCCTTGGGGACTCAAAAAATCATTAGAGGTCACCTGAGGATAGTCGAGCGGGTCCTCGATGGGAACATTTTTTCCTGGGGTCTGCTTTGCACACTAGGATGATGGGACAGGTGAACTGGTATCGACGATCCAACTCTAGTGAATTTTCTTTTAGGTCCATTCTAGTGGCCTGGTTTCTAGAGAGGGTGCCTTTGTTGCACCCAAGGATTCTACTCGAGCCCACGGGGCCACGAGAGCTGCGACTGATGTGGTGGGCCCATGTGTTGGCCTGACATGGAGGTGGAGAGGGTGGCCACTATTTCATGGCCATTGTGGGGTGAGTGTGGCGATAGATGCCACAAGTGATACCGAGGTATCTATATGTGGGTATGGACTAGCGTCACGACCCAGATGTGATGTTTCCTCATATGGAGGACTGGGATCAACGAGGTATGTTTTTGTATTATTTTATTATGTTGTGATTTCGATAGATAACATGTTTATATATGTATATAGATGTTGACTCTATCTTTGGTGTTGTTTTGCAGATGTGGGACCCCGAGGTCGAGAGGTGGAGATGGTTGGGGAGTTGGCGCACCGGGGACCAGTGCGACTGGCACCTACAGAGCCGAGGGAGGGAAAGAGGCGGCGATGAGATGACGTTGGTGTTGGACCAGCACATGAGCCACAGGAAGAGGTCGGAGGGATGATGGAGGCCATATGCTGACACATCGAGTGGGTGTTGTAGGGTGTACCTGAGGGAATGTCATAGCGGGGGCAGTCATGAATAGCCAGCTGCCCCCTGGACCGGGAGGGCCCCCAACTGGTGGGGTGCCTCCAACTAGCAGAGGACCTGGGGAGGGAGCTCTGGGGGTACCGTGAGTGTCATTTTTTGTATATATATAGGCTTGGGAGCCCATTTTGTATAGGGTAGTTGATAGCCCTTTTTGTACCTATAGGGATGGGGGGACTCACTGGCCTATGGGCGATGTATATATAT
>ML786457.1:229201-255980 GCA_009831015.1 Picea engelmannii | reverse complement strand
GGTAATAGTTCTCCCACTGGAGGAACTTCAATGTGAGGGGAATAGTGTCCCTGATATATGTT
The DNA here is from genome assembly GCA_009831015.1 of Picea engelmannii. Taxonomy (NCBI): domain Eukaryota; kingdom Viridiplantae; phylum Streptophyta; class Pinopsida; order Pinales; family Pinaceae; genus Picea; species Picea engelmannii. The sequence continues at coordinate 255,918 of ML786457.1, read as the reverse complement.
CCATTAGAAGAGGTGGTGCTCCATGATAATCCCACAACAAGGATGGGTCTTTGAAAATTCTAGGACCCATGTCGATGACCAAATAAGCATATGAGCTAGTGCGGACAAGGGGGAGAATGTTATCAATGTTGGCAGAATGATTAGGCTCGTAATGTGTAATTTGGTTGATGGTGATGATTTTCCCGTTGTGGGGGGAACATCATCATTCGAAACACAAAAGAGGCTACCACCTTCATAGCATACATGTAGCTACGTATGAACAAGATATTATAATCAAGTGGGGCATCGATAACTTCAATGTCAATGAGGATGGTTTTTCCCCTAAGTTCAACGGGGACATTTTGGAAGAGCCCTTCAGGGGATGATGGTTGACCATCATAAACGCGCAGGGTGATGGCAGATGGTACTAGCTCAGGTGAGCTAAGTTTTTTCCATACTACTTTGGACATGATGCATGTGGATGCACCTTCATCGATGATGCATTGATGAACTGTGATGTTTCAGATCTTCATTGGTATCTAAAAAGCTATTAGGGAGGGGAGGCATGGTTTGTCGCTATCTAGATCAAAGGTGATGAGTCTAGTATCTGTTGGTTCGACTTCCCCCAAGGCAGAAAGAAAGGATTTCCCCTGAGTTGGATAGGTTTGGAGGACCTCCAATACATACATGGATGCAACAAACGGTGCTAAGTCATTGACCAGACTGTAGTTATGTGTTTCCCTAGCATGAGGGTTATTGGCATTTCGTCGTAACATAATGTGAGGTATACAAGGGTTAGGTTCAGTGTTAGGGCATGAAATCACCAATCATTTTCCAACTATAGCTGGAGCCACTTCTGAGGTGGTTGGGGTAGAGTTGGGAGGCATTTTGTATTGACGACCACATGTTTGCAGAAGAATCTCTTCTTCATTGGTGAGGAGGTAATTGCGATCGGCCAGATTTCCAGGTTGAATGGGACCTGGGTTTTGATACTGCCCCATTTTTGGTGGAGCAGGGTGTACCTCATGTTGGGTACTCATCATACCCTAGTGTGGAATGGGGTTTTTCAAAACAGTTGGAGGTGGTTGCTGCAAGTATTTTTGGGGGGCTGCTGAGGGGCAGGTGGCACTAGAGGACGTTGAGAATTCATGGACTCTTTCATCCATTTGAAGTCATAAATTTGGGAAAAATGGTGAGTATAATGTCCATACTCACCACATAGAGCGCAAGGGAAGTTTGTCCTATATTTTTGTTGTTCTTCCCTGGTCATTTGTTGTTGTTGTTCCCTTGGGGGTTTTGGTTGCCCCTAGTGGGATGTTTATGTTGGGGTTATTTCCTCCTGGTCCCGGGTTGTTATTGTTTCAGTTTTTCCCTTTACTCTTGGAATTATTTGGTTGATGGACCGGATTTTCCATATTCAACTATTCAAAAGTATTAATTTGTTGAATGGGAGAGGGTTGAACAAAATTAACGTTGGCATGTGGTTGTCCGTGTGGAGGAGCAACCAGATGTGGAGGAACAGGACATGGAAAGTATGGATTTTTTTTTGGAGATGAGGTATATGGTGTATAGGAAGTTGAAGTACCTCCACAACTGTTATGGTCACATGTAGGGGTTGGGGGTGGACTTGTACTTGATTGAGGGACCAGATGTATCTGGGTTACTAGTGGGGGTCCCCCCAACTACTGAGAGGGAACCACATGATATGATTGTTGGTGAGTTGGGGGAGGGTGATAATATGGCCCTCCATATGGTTGTGGATATTGAGGTGCACCATAAATAGGTGACGGTTGGTTGTAAGGGTTGTGGTGCGTCATGGAACCAATCAACTCATTCGCAGCGTGGGACATTCCAGGTTTGTCCTGGCCAAATGGTATGGGTATGGGTGCATCAGGTAACACTTTGTACAAGTAACTTTATTGAGCATAGATGAGGTTGAATGTTTGTGCCTTGTTTATGGCTTCCTCTTCTGACAAGTGAAAAGTGGATGCGATATCCTTGGAGATAACAGAGACGAGTGATTTGAGAAACCAATCAAGACATTGTTCTTTGGTTGTTTCTTCTTTACACAAACTACGACGCCGAAGCCATTCATGGATGTGATCGGCTATATGGATAGCATTAGTTTGTTTCAACTCCGAGAGAAGTTCTAATCCAGTATCATGACAAACTGGTAGTTGGAAAAAGGAAAAAATGTCCTTGGCCAATGATTCAAAGGTCACATGGGACCCTAATTTTTCGTCCACATACCATTTGGCTAAGGAACCCGTGAGAGTTCGTTGAAACAACCGTAAGAGGATGGAATCATCCATGATGTTGTTTGAATACAACCATAAGTGGATGGTCATAACATGGTTGGCGGGGTCGCCCCCCGATTTTCCTTCAAACTTTGGAATGTCTGAAGACAATTTTGTAGGAATATTAGGCCAAGTGGGATCATGCAAAATGGGATCATTCGTGAGTTTGGTTAAATCAAGAATGTTAAGGGATGCCAAGTATGGCATAGGGATATTTGGTGTAGGATTATTTCCATCCATCGTGTGAGAGATATTTGGTGGGGTTGTACTTCTCCCTTGAGAGGAATTTTGGCCCCTGCCTCCTTGTGAAGGAGAACTAGTGGATGGATGACCTTGGGAATTGGACCCAAGCAAAGTGGAACCAAATAAAGTTGATCCCAAAATAGTAGCACTCACAAGTGTGTGAGATGGTTGATCCAGTGATTTGGCAAGACTAGGGACTCCTCCTAGAATAAGAGGGAGATTTTGCAAGCGTCTAGAACGATGGGGATTCAGTGGGTCCCCTATTGTTTTCGACTAGCAAAGTGAATGTGTGAAAATGGTGACAAGAGAGAAATAAATGAACAAGACCTTTCATATAATTTTGGACCTTCAAAACATAATATAACTCATAATGGGATGTAATCAAATGAACATCGTGCATACATCATTGTAAAGTAAACACGCACGTGGATAGGTGGATTTTATCTGTGTGGGGGAACAACAACAAGTAAAATTTTGTGTCCTAAAAGATGTATCATCCTTGTTATAACCCTAATTTGCACCAGACATTCTTACCCGGCATCAAGCCATCTCAGATTCCTTCTTTGCCAAAACACTGTTGAACAACTCTTCTTAAAAACACCTTTTATAAAGGCCCACATTCCCGCGTGTAACTACAAAAGCACGAAAAAAGGAAAGTTGTTGACAGAACACATAGCTTTGGGTGAGTTAACTAAACCTTTCGGCCATGCATGGATGAGGGTTCGACCAAATACCTAGCTTCTTCTAGCCTATAAAAGAAGGGTTAGGGGTCCCATTTGGGAGAGGAGAATCATAGTAAAGAAATTATACCCGATTGTGCATTCCCTTTGTCCCAACCCTTTAGCCATCCTTGTGCAAAGAGAAATATAGAGAAAACAAGTTGGAGGAAAGTTGAAGAGGAGCCCAAGATCAGGTTTGTAGAGCAGTGGCCAACTTCATCATTGTAAGTTGATTTGTTGAAGTTAATAATAAAGAAGTACTTTTCCCGTCCCACCATATGAGGTTTNAGTAGATGGATAGTCGTCCTCTAGGAGTTTGACTTAGATTTCATTTTAGCGAAATCCAAAAAGTCACTGGTCTTCGCAGAACTTATTCCGGAACTTCCGGTTGATTCAGGTGATGTTGTGTCTGAAGAGTCACCTATCAGAGGAGATATGTCTTTTATCACATCTTTGGATCCCTGGTACGGAGATATACTTATCTATCTACAGAATTTGAAGTGCCCCACCTCTGCTTCTCGTGACGAGCGTCGACATATATGCCATCAGGTTAAGAATTATCTCATACTCAATGATACATTGTATCGAAGAGGTGTAGACTGCATCCTGCATTGATGTCTCACTCATGAAGAAGCAATTATCGTGCTTAACGATTGCCATACTGGAGCGTGTGGTGGTCATTTGTCTGGGTTGGCAACAACCCAAAAGATTTTACAAGAAGGTTACTTTTGGCCGACACTAATCAAAGATTGTATCGAATCGGTCAAGAAGTGCCACCCGTGCCAGATCTTCTCTTGGAAGATGAGGGCACATCCCGCTCCCATGTTTCCTATCATCACAGTTGGTCCCTTCACCAAGTGGGGGATTGATTACACTACATGCAATCCTCCTTCAGCAAGGGGGCACTGTTATATAATTGTAGCCGTAGACTACTTCATGAAGTGGGTCGAAGCTATGCCAACGTTTAAAGATGATGGAGAGACTGCGACTCTCTTTTTATTCAACCAGATAATAGCAAGGTTCGGCGTCCCGAGGGAGATTGTCATTGACCATGGAAGTCACTTTCAGAACCAGATGATGACCGAGTTAACATCAAATCTTGGGTTGTGGCAAGAAAATTTTTCACCCTACTACCCCCAAGAAAATGGTCAGGTGGAAGCTGTAAATAAATCTCTTAAGACCATCCTACAACGAAAAATCAACTCAACCAAGTCAAATTGACATTTGATGTTATACTCGACATTATGGGCTTACCGAACGTCTGTTAAGAATGCAACCGGTTTCTCACCTTTTAAACTCGTTTAGGGGTTGGAAGCAGTCTTGCCTATCGAATGTCAGATCCTGTCCCTAAAGTTGGTAGTACAATTATTGCCACATGTTATGGACATGTCTTTTTTGATGTTATATTTCGTCACTGTGGAAGATGTCAAGTGAATCCGAGGTGTTCATTGGATACGCAGATAGTGATAGCCAACACACTCGGAGGCTTTCCTCCACAGCTTGGGTAATTTTTACACCTCGAGGTCAGCTATTATCTTCCGGAGGTATATGCTTAGGTGACACCACAAACAATGTCATCGAGTACAGTGCAGTTATTGAGTTGCTTCGTGACGCCCTGTCATTTGGTATCTCTCATCTCCAGGTCTATCTAGACGCTCAGCTGGTTGTGTCTCAGTTAAATAGAGTCTACCAGGTTCATGATCCGAATTTACACCGATGATTCCTTAGGGTACATCTCTTAGAACGAAGCTTTGATTAAATTACATATTTTCATGTTTCTAGGAGATTAAACCAAATTACAGATACTCTAGCTAATCAAATTTTAGATTGGCATCTCACACACATATGAAAGGATATACACATAAACATGTAAATACATTTTTAAAGGAAAAAATGATCCATAAGACACAAAAAGACATAAAAATCCATATATAATATCATAATCACCGGAGTACATAGGTGGACGCAAGCGCCTCAAAAGTATGACCAATAACAAGTCATGGGGCTTATGCCCTCAAAAAATATATACAAGTAGTGCTCTCGGTACGTGAAAAGTCTAACTAAGGTCAGGGCCTGTGGGCCCTATTGTACTGATCAACAATGTTTTCCAAACACCGAAACAATCAGACCCACGTCTGTGGTGCCCCCACTACATGAGGCTGCATAGATGGTGGCAGATCCTCAATCTCTGCCATAGGGACTATGCGGGTGAGTGAGGTAAAGTTTCTCTCGACTCATCTCAACACCCTCTCAGCCTCCTCGGCTGGAAGCTCTCCTGCTGCTACTGGTTCGCCTGCGGCAGCAGATGCGGCCCCTAGACGAGGATGACACCTGTTCCTTGCATAGTCCACTGGTCGCACTGGTCCCACATCTGCATACAACAGACAAATATCCATCAAATACTCTGGTATAAAATAAATGATATATATAAAAAAAACAACATAAAAATTACATATGTTTCACAAAAAAAAAAGAAACAACAAAACAACGATGTAAACTTACCCATCTCTCCTCGCTCCTCACCAGGAGGTACTCGTATCTCAGGATCTCTTGAGAAATCAATCCCATCATAAGGGTAATCCTCTATGACTGGGATCTGTCGCGACAACCAAGCGAAGAAATCATCGTCAAAGGACTCATTAGTCCTTCCACCACCCTGTCATGGCAGTAACATTTTCCATCTACAAACTGCAGGAAGAGAGGCATGATGTCCTTGTACCACCACTCGAGGACTGAAGCTCAGAACTCTTTCAGAGAAGAAAGAGCATAGAATTGTCCCAAACCCAAAGTTCCTCTGCGTCCGTGACCGACAATCTGTCAGCTGCCTCTTCATACCATCTAGCAGTGTAGTGCTCCAGTCAAATATTTGTGCATTTAAGCACTGGACTGCATAGTTTATCTGTGCACGGGATGCCTGATGTAGAGCCGCAAAACCATTCATCTGCCCAATAAGAAACACAATTGCCTACAACTATAAGTCAGTAATCTTGCTTATGGGCACCTGTGAGCTCGATCGGTCTGTACCGACCTCACAATAAAGTCCTATCAATTCCGATATGTTATGAGGCCCTGAAGGAAATGTCCGGAAGTTGACTGGTTCCCCTCTCCTGTAGAGGCCAGTCAAAAAATATATGTCCTCTGTCATGGGCACCAACGACTACCTCTCTAACATAAAGGCCTCTGCATCAAGATGCCAATAATCAACCAAGGCATTCGGTAGCCTAGGTTGTGCCTGCATAAAAGGACATAAGAAGAACTTGAGAAACCCACATTGCATTAAGGCAGCCACAACATTGGGGTCTTCCCCGACCAACTCACTAACCTCATCATGATCTCTTTCCCTCCAATGAACATACATCCTGCAAAACACCAAGTTCAGAAGGGTTAACCCTTGTTTTTTAAAATTTTTTCATTCAATAAGGGGGTCCACGCGGGCTGTAATGCTGACAGTTGCGTGTACACATGTGCAGTTTTTACTCTGCCTGAATGTACACGCGACCTGTTCTAAGACAACCCACGTGGACCTAGGGTCGACCTTTTGAAGGTCGACGCCCCCCCAAAACTTGAAACCCAAAGAATAAATAAAGATTTAAATTGAAAAAGGAGAGAGTTTATACTTACTTGGTCCACACAAATGGTCATTTCGTCCATTGTATCTCCTAGAATCACCACTTTTGTCAAAGGGGGTGTTTTGCTCCAGAGTCAATTTCCAAATCAACAATGGTGATAATGAGCTGCCAACTTCTATTTACAGACTTTTTGGCCTCTTTTTGTCACTTTTTTGGCCCCCCTTATCATTTTCTTTAAACCAAAAACCATTTAGAGTGATTCAGGAGTTGCATTGGAAGGGTATGATTGAGTATCAGGACATTTTTTTTGGAGTTTTGGGTAACTTTTGACAGCCCGTGGAAAAATATCATATGATCAAATTGAGAATGTAGGTTAGGTTTCCACCCTGACTTTTGTATCTCGTTGTCTTTATCCCTTTGCCATAGGATCGATCCCATCAGGTTACGACACAGAACCATCATTGCTTCTTTAGAAGTGTCACGAGTTGGTGGTAGAGCTTACCGAAACATGGATGCCCTAGGTAGATCCTGTTTGCATTATGGTGTCCATGCTGTCTCTAATCACTGTAGGCTCGAGAGTCCTTGTTGTTTTTCCTGATTACAAGTTTGAGCCTCATTTGCATGATTCCTTTTCACTCTTGACCTCACCCTCGAGACTCCCAAAAGACATAATGAGTCTTCTTTTAAGCCCTTTTCAGACCATCTAAACATGAAAAGATTATCGAGCGATCTTGTGGTCTTTCACACTCGTTAAACTGAAATTTGAAGTCACGTCTGTCCGACGGTAGTTTACCCCTTTTTCGGTCCAGACGGTCAATTGTACAAACAAAGGTATACTCTAAGGAACTTCAGTTCTCTAGAAGAGTACTCTCAGGTATCATTTTAACCCTTTTTCGGGCCTGAGGGACTAAATTTACGAAAAAGGAACCCCCACAAAGTCCATAGTTAAGCTCTTTTCAGACTCCCTAAAATTGAAAATATTGTCGAGTGACCTTATTCTTTCACACTCGTTAAAATGGTCCAGAAGAACATTCTCGACGGAGTCCATAGTTAAGCTTTTTTCAGACTCCTTAAAAATGAAAAAATGGCCGAGTGATCTTGTCTTTATCACACTCGTTAAAATGGTTTTGAATAGATGTCTTATCAGTGCTAGTTTACCCCTTTTTCGAACCAACTAGACTACCTTCGAAAAAGGTACCCCAGTGGAGTCTCCTTTTACGTTTTTTCAGACTCTCTAAATATGAAAAACCACTGAGCTTACCTTCTCTGGGCTCGTTAAACTCACATCGAAGGATGTTACCATTGTGTGTTTTATTAATCACATTTTCATACCCACGTCTTTGGCCTAATGTCGGCTCCATGTTTCTCTCAACTGAACCATCTAAAGCATGCCTTATACACAAGCCCTGTAGCACTTTGCCTCTGCATCTTGACACCTTTGGCCCCTAGAGGATTTTTCCCAAGTGTCCTTACTATGAACATCAGTCTTGTCCCTGCACCTCAAACTTGTATGTTCGCAACACTCATTCCTCCTTTGTAATGTAACATTCTTTTATTCTTTTTCCAAAATTATTGAAAAAAAAAAAAAAATCAAATATACCCCAAAAAGAGGAAGGGAAAAGTATTTTCTTTATTGGCAGCATAATGAGTCGCCCTTGGATAAAGCACATCTGTCTGTTTGTTCGTCAAACTCTGGGATTTAATACGACCTTAGGAAGTTGTTCTCGCTACATAGACATGTGTCCTCCTTCATTTGGTTATTCTTCCAAACATATGGAGAGTTTGTGTTGCCTCCTGCCTCGTAAAATTATGTTAATTCCATGCTACCTGAGTCTCATCATTTGTTGTGCTGTTGTCCAAGGGAATTTTTTACCAAGCTTGAGTCGGCCCCTCTGCAGTTTGTCTCTTGCCCTCATACCCGGCCATCCTGAACGTCCAATCAATTCTTTGCTTGAAATCAATGAAGCTTTCGGTCTGATCATCAAGATTCTCTAGTCCATGAACGACGAGTCGTCGAAGACCTCTGGGTAGTGAAGTCATACACTCATATTACACTCCTACACGAGTTTTGAATATTTTGAAGTTGTTTCTCGAGCTTTGAAGACCTCATCTCCAGCCATTAGGCCTTATCAACTTCTACGAAGATGGATACTCTACACGTATATCTTTTTGATTTCGAGATGTAGCTCCGCTATGTATTGCTCGCGACTACACTTTATATAGTTATATGACATGGATCTACAGTGTATTTGATTGGTAGCCATGATTTTATTTTATCCTGAGCATGGGTATGCCCTCCTTGGTGAGACAATTGTTGTTTTTGCAGATGGCACCTCCCGATTTCTGGTCCCTGGGATCACTTGTTCGGCACATTGGTGAAGATTGTTAATGTATTTTGGCCATCAGATGCTCTTCTAACCTCACACATTAGGGGGCATCTGTTATAACCCTAATTTGCACAAGACATGCTTACCTGGCATCATGCCATCTCAGATTCCTTCTTTTACAAAACATTATTGAACAACTCTTCTTAAAAACACCTTTTATAAAGGCCCACACACCCTGTTCCATTATTGCATGCATGTACACGTTATCTGACCCAAAACAACCCGTGTGGTCCTACAAAAGCATGAAAAAAGGAAAGTTGTTGACGGAACACACAACTTTGGGTGAGTTAACTAAACCTTTCGGCCATGCATGGCCGAGGGTTCAACCAAATACCTAGCTTCTTCTAGCCTATAAAAGAAGGGTCAGGGGTCCCATTTGGGAGAGGAGAATCATAGTAAAGAAACTATACCCGATTGCGCATTTCCTTTGTCCCAACCTTTTAGCCATCCTTGTGCAAAGAGAAATATAGAGCAAAGAAGTTGGAGGAAAGTTGAAGAGGATCCCAGGACCAGGTTCATGGAGCAATGGTCGGCTTCATCATTGTAAGTTGATTTGTTGAAGTTAATAATAAATAAGTACTTTTCCCGTCCCACCATATGAGGTTTTCATGGTTTATTGCATACATGTTGATTGAATCTCTAACCCATTAATCTATATATCCAATGCATGTGGAGTTCTTTGTTTGTCTTGTGTGAATGCAGGTCATCCTTGGGAGGAGAGTTGTAGTCAGAGAGCGATCAAGCATGAAGAAGGATCAATATCAAACGCCTGAAATAAGGTATGCTCACTTGATCTTCTTAACTATGTATTTTCTTAAGAATAATGGGGATTAGGTCCGGGACGACGATAGAAAGTAGGAATATTTAGGTATTTTCTACATGCATAATAAAACCATAAGTTCTAGTCTGTAGGGGGATTTCCCACTCACAACAATCCTTCCTCTCAAATAGCACTGGGCCTTCCAAAAACACTCAACAGTGGGGTCTGAAGCCACTAGAAGAGGAACTAGTGAAGGTTTAAATAATCATTTATAATGAGGGGTAGAGGGTTCATATCTCGAAAGAGCTAGCGATATATCCCAATAGCCACACAAAATCTAATTAAGGTGCGATTGTAGCCCACAATTGCCACCTGGGTAGTTGTCCTAAGTTTTGGCCACTAGGTACCTTGGTCAAAGTGTGGCATTTATATTTTTGGCCTCAGAAATGGGTCATGGGTTGGATTCTTTAACAAGAGTTGGGTGACTCAAGGAGGGATGCACAGAACAACCAGACCTTGGCCTTCGACCCTTCACGAGTATCTCCCTTCCTTATGGTGTAGGAACACTTGACTTGGAGGATTTGAAAGTTCCCTATTTCTCAACTTATATTGTTTGAAAATGTGAGAACCATATAACGGGGGTTATTTGGATGCTTACCCCCGAGATCGTACCTAGACTAAAAAATTTCTTTTGGCACCTCCTGTGGAGGAAAACTTAGTGAGTTTTTTAGAAATTTTTTAGAGGTGGTGGGATGAGAGATTGGAGGTGTGGACCAATCTTGTTTGAATTAAATGGGTGTGGATAATTTCCAAAGAAGTAGTGGGATGTTTTATAATTCCTTTGGAGAAAACCTACTTCAACCTCCACTATTCAAAATAGAAATTATGTGTGTGAGGAGTGGCTTTGTGTGAAAGCAAGTGAAAAAGCGTGCCAAGATTTTAATAGGTTAGGTGTGAGATTGCAACATGTGGACTTCTTGTGGTCCTTACAAATATTCTTTACATATCTTACTATGTGTCTTTGGTACAACCTTGCAGAATATTTAAATCCCTAAAGAACTAGCAATGTGGACATATGGGTCCTTTACAAATCCTTTAAACTCCCTAAATGTTGTTTACACTAAGAAAGCTTTGAAACTATCTTAGATTGTAAGCATGTGGGCATGTATGAGGCCGTTACTTTGATCTTTAAACTTCCCTAGATTGTGATGTAAACTAAGAAAGCAATCTTAAGAAAATATCTTAAGTTTGCAACATGTGGGCATGTATGGGCCCTTACAAAACTTTAAAGTGATTTCAGAAACTAAGAGGAACCCTAGGGGGGATTCGTCCTCTCCTAAATATTTTTAAGGGAGATGAAATGTCCCTTTAACCACCTTTTTTATTCCCAAGATCACACTAGGGTATGAGGGAAGAGCATACTTGAGGGTCAAAGTTAACTTCCAGTCCCAATTTAAGTGATTTATGTATGAAAGCAATAACCTCAACCTAAAATTTTACAATCCAAATAAGAAATCCATGTGGAAAAAAATCAAAAGAGGAGAATATTGGTTGTTTTTACCCCAAACTATCTATGTTATCTAACCTTTCATATGGGAAAGGACTCTAAGTGGAGTGTAGTAGATTTTACAAAGTGCACGAAAATACAATTTGGAGTCTATGGGCCCTCAAACCATTCATGAAAATCATTACAATGTGACAAACATGGACATATGCGTGGGTTGCAATTATGACAGGTGCGCAGAGGGTGCACAATACACAGAATGCACAGAGAAAATAACCTTGTGTCTTGCACAGTGCGCAGAGTGTGTGTCTGTGGGCATGAAAAACCATGCACTGTCTATCACGCGTCAGGGGAGAAATTTCCAAGTGAAATACTCCTACCTCAGCTCTGAGTTTGGACTTTGGTAGGTTGTTCTAGGCCGAATTTGGTACCTGCAAGACAAAAAAATCAAATGAAGTGCTCTCTAAGCTCAAATAGGGAGGAATTTGATACTGATCCTCATTATGGTCGTCAATCTGTTGTGTTGGTTTTGTCACTTGGGTGAGCAAAACAACAACACTTGCATGTCTAGATGAGCCTGCTAGCCAAGACAGAAGTTTGTGAGTGAGTTAAACAAGTCAAACACATGTATAAACAAATAAATAAACTAAAACAACTAAGAAATAAATATTAGAAAGGATGAGAAACTTAGAACCATGATAATGAAACAATGACCAACATAATGCTATCAATGGATCAATAGATTAGTAGGAAAAACACCATAGAGAAAAATAGGGACTTATAAGTCCCCTCTTCCTCCTTGGGAGGGCTCTTGAGTTCCCTAATGGAGAGCTCTTCATACAATGGAAGAAATGGAAAATGGTGAAGAACAACAATGCCTATTCCCTCAAGAGGTGAGTGGAATGGCCTATTGCAATGGTGCTTGAAGGCTCCAAAGAGAAAAGAGGATTCTCAAGGGAGAATTCTTGCAGCATAACAATACTATGAAGATCTTGCTTTATTAGTGCACCCATGGCTCTTATTTATAACATTAATACATGGGAAAATGTATATGGTTCACAGTGTGAACAAGGGGCCTTTTAGGGCACCCTCTATTCCTTGACCAGCCTCCCATTCAAATTTTTCTCAGATAAGAGGGTCAAATCATGTTGGGGGTTGGTCCATAAGTGGTTGAGGGGCCGACAAGATATATAAATGCATCGTTCACATAAGTGTGCATATTTTCTCATACACAATCGTACAGTTGGCGCATTGTGCACGCTGAGGGTTGTGTTGGCCCGTGCACATTGTGCACTGTGCGCTCGCTTCCTTTGGTGAATTTGCGGATTTCAATTTTTGAACCAATTGTATAGTTTTTTCTTTTTGAATGCATTTCAGTGTTGTAGGTGGACTAATTTTTGTTGGCATTGATGTGTTTATTTAACCATTTTCTTGTAATGTTGTGGACGATTTTTCAGTGATAACACCCGCCTCAGAGAGATTATTATTATTGTGCAGATGGCACACTCCCGAACTTTGGTCCCAGGCTCACTTGACTTCGTGCATTCCCACTAGTAAATATATTGTAATGTATTTCGGCCATCAATTGCTCTTCTGACCTCATACATTAAGGGACATTTTTTATATCCCTAAAATTCCCTACCTATGCATACATGGTGTTAGCACTAGGAATCACCCTTAGATTGCATAGAAGGTAAGCCCAGTACCCATCAGGTTATGTGTAAATGTAAATGAGCTTTAAAGAGGTAAAATGGAAAAGACTCAAGATAATAATTTTCTAAGTCAGAAATATGGGATATCATGCACAAGAAATTGAGGTCTTGATTAACTCCAGTCAGTAAGTCGGAGTAAAGGTGAATAGAGGGGAGACTTTGGTGAGGAAAATGTAGAAGTCTACTACAGACATCATGTCTTCAAGCAGCCTAGGGAAGAAAAAATCAAACACAAGATATTCTTGAATTTAAAGTTTAAGGAAACTGAAGGACATCATAATAATATTATAATCAAACATTCATCATAATATCACTACAACAATCCATGTGAATCATTCAATCATGAATACTTCAATATTAGAGGCAAATAAGTTGGAGTAAGAAAGTTGAATTATATTAATCATGAAGTCTCAAATCAAGTACATAACTAGTTAACCAGTAGCTTCATCAAAATATTACAAAATAAGGGAGCCTATCTCAACCATTAGAACCTACTAAATCATTTAGACTATCTATTTATAACAAAAAGGAAAGGCAACAACTGGAGGTGCGAGTTGGCCTTCCTCCCATGAAAATATCCAAATAATTATTTCCTCTAACAACTAAGCTAACAACTGAGCTATAAAAAAGGAAAATGTTGGCCACTGATCCAACCAACTTTGAACTGACTTGATATTCTTTGATGTGCATATTCCTGCATGCCAAGTGTCCTTTAGAGGCTTGTAAATTGTCATCATGCTGCCAGCTACCATCTCTACCTTTCTCCACATCATCAACCACTTGAAAGGATGATAATTCAAAACCCTTGATTCTCGGTACCTGTTGGTAGCGTCTTTAGGTAACGCTCTGGGTAGCGAGATTTTGTAGCGTCTCCACCAAATTCCCTACAATTCTATAGTGAAACCTCCAAAACAGGCATGCCAAATGGGTAGCGTCAGGCATGTGTGTCTCTGTGTAGAATTCGGTCTCCGTTAAAATTTTGGTAGCACCTTCTAGTGTAATTCACTCATTGTTAAAATTTTGGTAGCACCTGCATGTGTATCTGTGTGCAATTCGGTAGCACCCAACTGAATTCGCAACACCATCATTTCACTGCTGACATATTTGGTAGTACCCCCAGGAAGTTAGTAGCGCCATTGCTACACCAGTCTTAGGCGATTAGGTAGCGTTATAGGTAGAAGACTGATAGTATATGAAAATTAGACAATTCCGTAGTGCCATAGTGCTATAGAATCTCTGTTCTACTTCTGTTGAAGAGATTAAATCTTTGCAAAACACCAAAAACCATGAGCAGTATGCATTAGAATCCTGTATAGCCTGTATAGTTGTAAAAAGTAATATTTCCTCAATCACTTATCCTTGCAAAAAGGGGCCATTCTCAAAAGTGGATCTCACCTTTCACCCTTCACTTCATCAACCTAACACTCCTTCTTGTGGAAGGATGAAATCCCTTTGGCACATCAACATGCTTCCCTTTAGTAGTAACATGATTTTTCACTAGAGCTATGCTTTCCTTGGCTACTGGATTCTCCTTTTCAATAGCAGCTTCAACCTACAAATTCAAGTTTATTTGAGACATTTCATCCTTGAATTGTTGCAAATCTACTTTGAGCTTTCTATTCTGAGACTGAAAGTCTCTGTTTTGCCTATATAGGTTATTGAGTTGCCTATGAAGAGGCTGGGCTATTCTTTCTACAAATCTTGCTAAATCAAGAGTGTGGTTGTAACCATCCATGAGCTCTTTCATCTTAATCCTTTTAGATAAGGCTTCAGATTTCAGACGATCCACCTCCTTCCTAGATTCCCTGAGTTGTTTAATCAATCTTTTGAAGTTCTAGTTGCTAGGTGGAGTGGTGATGTGGACAAACTCAACATGATTTTTTGTGGCTTCATCTTCCTACTGCACAGGGATTACCTCTTCTATATCAATAGGCTTCTCAATGCCTTTGCCCTTATCTCTCTTATTCTTTAGAATGGAAACCTTTGGTAGGACCTGTTTTTCAACAACCCCTTTGAGAGATGATGACCTTGTGAAAGGATTTCTGACCTTGGTGCTAGCTATTGAGGGAGATGAAGAGAAGTGCAATTTCCTTCCTTTCTTAGTTGTGGATTTAGTAGAGGAAGGGACCTCTTCTAATTCTGGTGCAGGAGGGGGTGAAAGGTCTCTCTGTGGAGAATGGTAGGCCTCCCTCTCAGTTTCTGCAACTTCCTTAATGGCTTCTTGATCTTGAATAGGGGCCTTACTCATTCTTTTCTTGTTGGATCTTGTTGGAACAACACTGGTGGATGGAAAAGGGCTTGGTATCTGTGACTGAGGAGTATCTTCTATGTCTAATTTTGTGTGAGCAGAAGCAATGTAGTGTTCCCATGAGATGTTCCTCTTTCTCAGCTCTTCATAAACCAACGTTCTGATCAACCCATAATGAAAAATGCTAGTATCCACAGCCTTTGATTTGGATTGAACTCTATCTAACATTTTTCCTATGCTTCTCAACAAATAGAAGGGAATGTCCATTTCATCTTTGCTAGTAAAATGCAGCAGAAGCCTTATATGGTACTGGTATAATGTATTGAACCTCCCCTCACATGTGAATTACCTTTGAATGATCCTCAAAATTTTATCAAACTCTCCAACCAGATGACTTCTTGGTACCCTTATGGATAGATTGTCAGTTTGATATTCAGGCTTAAGGAATTCTTTGGAAAAGTTTGCATTCAAGGCCATGGATTTAAACCACTTCTCTCCAGTGATAGGGATCCCTCTAGCTGCTGAAATAGAGGTCTCAGACACCTCAAACTCTAGGTCCCCTACCTTAGTCTTCAGGCCATCAAAATGCGAGGAAAATTTCCTTTCCACCTCAGGATGACCCCTTTGCATATTTTGGCAGAAAGTAAAGCAACCCACCCTTTGAAAAACTTCTCTAGCCATGGGCTCTGCCTCAAATAAATGAATGTCTACAGGCTCGGTTCTAACCACAGTACCTCCCTCGTGCGACTTCTTCTTCTGGGGAGTCTCCATAGTTTAGGCTGAAAGGTTTAAAAGCTATGGTGCAATTATGGTCAGGAAAACAAAAGAGTCAGACTTCAATAAGAATTTGATAGTAAATAATGGTTGCCCGTTTCTAGGAATCTCCACTAACTCAAATTGCTTGCTGGCTTAGGAAATAATGGTTGTGAATTTCCCTCCCTTGACTGTTTACAGATCTTAAAACTAAGGAATAATCATATGGTGAAGGGATCCAATGTGATGATCTTTGAAAACTAGTTTGAAAAACACTCCAATTCAAATGGTAGAGGAAGCAGGGGAAAAGGCAGTGTGGTTTCAGGAGGGGCTTTAGGTAGCACAGTGCACATATAGGAGATAAAGCTTGCTTGGGCACTCAGAACTTAGGAGCATGGCGATTAGATGTCTTAAGACTGATAACCAGGTGATGGTGACTGTAGGTTTGAGTGAAAGAAAGACTGATAAGAAAGCGTGAGGGAAAATACCTCCTCCAATTATGCAGGCACGATTGCTACCCAAACTCCAAGCGATAATTACTCCTTGAAATTGATATGTAGATGAGGGAAACCATGAAATACCTGGAGAATTATGATGACTTAGAGTTTTAGCGAAATTTTAGGAGAGTATCACGAGAAACTTGACCTTCGAATCCACCTCAGCATCTGATCTTGTAGCGCCACTGCCAACTGGTCTAAACTGGTAGTTTTTGCAGCACAGAGTTTTGAACTTTCAAAATTCAAAAACCGTTAGCAAGCTCATAAAGACTGAATCATTGAAAGAATCTTTTAACTAACGACGGTGTTGAAAACAAGGAAAATATGACATCCACGTTATGATAACAAATCATGGTAAAGGATGAAGGACAGGGATGCACTACGAAAACCCCTAGTGAGTTGGCAACACTCCCTTTTCAAAAAATGATTTGACCATTTAAGCATAGGACAAAGGGATAACATGGCAAGGCTACAGAGGCATGAGTGAGGAGAGTTACATGTCAATTCAATCTATTCTTGGGGTGATTCAAGCTTAGTGTCAAGTCATGAAGGGGGTTGAAACATAAGCCAAGAAAATGAACTTAGGCCAAAATTTTATGTGAGGATCAAAAATTGAGTCACGACTTAAGCCTTTATTTATCAAGGTAACCTAAGTAAATCACACCTTTAAGAAACAAATCAAAAATTAAAAAATATAAAGGCTTAGAAAAATTAAAACTAAGGACTAAAGACCCAAGGCAACTTAGTGTGATACCACATGGCATTGGCCTTTCTACTTTCATAATTTTCCAAAATACTACTGAGGAACTCTATTTAAAAAACCATTTTTTGGAGCATGTACACACCCTGCTGCACTACTGCCCGTGTACATAAGCTTGATGCATACTAGACATCTCGTGTACATACGCTATATGCATACTAAATAGCCCGCGTTTACCTCCAAAAGTTGCAAAAAATAAAAAGTTGCAAGGAATTCGACGAAGTTTACGGGCTATCGAGGGTTTCCCAACCAATTCACCTATTGTAGCCCATCCCCAAACCAAATAACTATCCTTTTTTCATATAAAAGGAGGTCTTGGGGTCCCATTCCATCACCAAGAATTAGAACACTGAAACTCTGCCCAAATCCCTTTTCCCTCCTTGACCAAGTATTTGCAACCCCTTCTGAGTTTTTGCCTCAACATTCCCTTTCTAGCCTTTTCTCCCATATAATCCCTTCCCTTCCCTTGAAGTTATTAGATGATTGTGATAGAAATCTTTGGGACAATTCACTTGGATCAACATTAATAGGAGCCTAGACCAGGTTCATGACCTACAAAGGTTGTAATTTTCGATCTTTGTGTTTGAATAAAAGAATAATTTTCTTGTCCCAAATGATATCTTTATGTTTTTCATTTGATTTATGCATAATGGTTTATATCTAACCCTAAACTTGATGAGTAGAGATAGAATATTTGTAGCATTTTTTTCCTAAGTTTTCTTGCAGGTCATCTTTGGGAGGAGACTTGCATCATGAGATCTACAAAGTTGGAGGTGGTCTACATCAAACATTGGACCAAAGGTACTACTTCTTACCCACTTTCCTATCTCTTTATGTTCATCTATTTAGAGTGTTTGGGGTAGTTTAGGAATTAGATTGTCTTTTAAGGGAGATCATAGCTCTGCCTATACTTTGACCCTGGTATAGTAATAGGGGGATTTTCCCTGCTTTCAATATATGATAAATATGATGGTGGGATGGTATACCTCGATGATGACTCTCCCCTCAGCATGGTTGGTTGTGGTAGAGTCTTTATTATATTCCCCAATGGTAGAGTGAAGGGTGTTGATATTATGGTAGTTGCGGGAGGTATAAACCTCCACATGTACCCTTTGATAAGAATATAATATTTTGGGAGGCAAGAGAAACCCTAAAACGTTGGATAATAACCTTAGAAGACAAGTCGACTCAAGAGAATATTTAATATTGAGTTATTAGCCTGTAAAATAAGAATTCGACTTGGATAGGTGACAAATAGCACTATAAATAAGAGGGCGCTAGAGCTCATTTTTCACTTTTACTCTCACAACTGCACAAGACTACTGGTGCACAAGTTTGGAGAGGGAGTGCAGATGCAATTGCTGCAACTGAGATTTTGGCTTTTGGTTGGAATTTCTCTTGGTTATGGTTTGGACTTTCTGCTTGGTCTTTGGTTATTCTTGCTTGGTGCGCTACCCTTGGAGAAATTTGCACTACCTTGGTTGGTTATTGGTCTGCTTCCAAAATTATTTTGTCTATCAAGGTTAAGTTTCTCGAGGGTGGCCTTTGTGCCTATGGTTAGGTTAGAAAATGAGCACATAGCTTTATTTCTAACAAGTTCTGGGCCCACACTATCTTCAGACAATCTAACCACTAGAATATAGATTGGGAAGTTATTTTTTAAGATCGTTATGGCACCAGTTATAGTTGCAACTAGTTTTTTTTTTATTATGTAGCTACAACAAACCCTAACTCTTTTGTTCGAGCATTTGACCTAATTCCTTGAGATCCTAGTGCGCCCTATCCTAGCGCACCTCTTGCTACCCTAGCTAGCAAAAACGTCAGGTTTGAATTTTTGGTCAAATTCAAAGTTTGAATGGTCAAAGTTGAAGGTTGATTGGTCAAAGTCAAAGGTTGACTTCTGGTCAAATTGATTTTGTGGTCAAAGTAGA
This sequence comes from Picea engelmannii, assembly GCA_009831015.1. Lineage (NCBI taxonomy): Eukaryota > Viridiplantae > Streptophyta > Pinopsida > Pinales > Pinaceae > Picea > Picea engelmannii. The sequence goes on along the minus strand of ML786457.1, from coordinate 236,559 downwards.
AATTTTAGAGTTTCTATCTTGTTTTAATCATTGAATATTCTGATTGATTTTCTAATGTCTTCTTGTCAAGATGGTATTTAGTTTTAGATTGGAAGACAAGTTGGACGATGTTACAAGGTTTCAAAGCTATGCACTTGTATATGCTATCTAAGTTATATCATCAAGAAAAACATAAGTTTGTTTGAAGGGAAAGTACTAGAGATCTTGTCCAAGTTGTAATATTGGATTCAGTGCATTCAAAATAACAAGCGCACCCTCCATAGCAGTTGAGGCTTCAGGTTCTAGGTTTGATTAAAATGTTAAGCTTCAAATTTGTGTATATTAAGGGTGATAATTGCTACACTACAATTTGTGAAAGAAATCTTTGAAATATTCTATTATTGCTAGGTGCAATGAATACTTGATTGCATATGAATACTATTGATATATATGCTTGGTGTACATGTTTGCAAGTTGAACTAACATCTCCTCTAGATAGATATTTCTTGTTGTTCTTGTTCCGGGCAGGTATTCTTGTGAAATATGTTTGATGAACAATCCTTGTGGAAGCTGCCATAGAAGAAGTTTATAAGGATCACACAAATGCTCGATGGGAAGCAATCATAACATATAGAAACAAACTTAAAGAGACTCGGGGGATTCAGACTTGAAGGAGGTCAGGAATCAAAAGGAAACCAAAATAGGTTTGTAACACTTTGTAGAAAGCAAAGAAAGATGAAGCAGACGGAAGCATGGACTCTCTCAGATGGAGGGACCTGATCACATAATTCCAAAATAAGAGCATGCATATTTCGCGTTTAGGCATGAAGCTGGGATTAGGAGGTAGCTAATACCCAATGATATAATCCATTGAAGAAGAATCCGTAAACACTATGAAGTATCTATCCAGGTTCTTCATTGGAAGTAGTAGTCATGATAAACAACTCGTTTTCGGCTTGACTCTAGAAGAAGTCTTGAATATACTTGGGTTTCCATCTACATTTATGTTCCTATGGAGGAAGGAAAAAGTTGGAGCCTTCAAGAAAGAAGGGCATGTAATATATAGAAGATTCCATCACTACTACATATGGGCGGATTATTCCACGAAAATTTTCCACGTTTCCATTATTTTCATGTTTTTTTTTAAATAGGGCAGGATTTTCGTCGATATTGCCATGAAAGTTCGTCGATATAGCCACGAATAGGTTTTTTAACTTGGTCGCGATTTTCATCACAATTTCCATGAAAGTTAGTCACTATTGTCACGAAAGTTTGTCACTATTGCCACGAAAGGTCGTCGTTATTACCACGATAATTTTGTCTATCTCAAAAAGAATTTTCTAACGGTTAGTTGACTAATTGATCTATATATACCCGACTTTAAGAGACTTTTCTACACAATTGCTATAGTTGCGACATTGTTCGTGGCTTTTGTTTGGGCTATTTATTTTTTCCGTTACCCACCGGTTGAACAAATCCAATTCTCAATCTACATAGCTCGGATTCTGAACTTGCAAGGTTAGTATGTGTTTTTTTACTGATGTACTCATTTAACTTGTAAATTTTTGTTCAAGTGTCGAAATTTCATGTATCTTGTTTTTTCCTTTATAATATATTATATGTGTAGTACCATATTTCATGTCTTTGGTTTTTGGATCTAGTTAGTATATTCTATGGAAATTCATATGAAATGTCAAGAAAAATATTTTCCAAAGAAGTATTTTAAGTTGTCTACAAAACAACTTAGAGGCTAGAGTATCATGTCGAGTGATTCAAGTTTGAGAAATTTTGACCACTTTCATTAAATGGTGTGTAATTATTTTCCATGGTGATTCAGTACACACTACTCTAAATTACAAATTGAATCATATTGATCTTAATAGTTAATCGATAATAATAATAAAAAAAGCATGTCAAAATGTCTTAGAAGAGGTAATTGTGAGGATTGTAGGTCACTGTAAATAAACATATCATAATCGAAAGGAGTAGCTAAAATATCATGAAGGAGTAGCTAAAATATAAAAATTTGACAACTTACTGTTTGGTATGGTGTAGGTAAGACAATTACTTGTTAGGACAAGGATTGGTCACTATGAACGAAAATGACATGAAGCTTGCTCGGTTAAGAGCGACATTAGAGGCGAGGGGCGATGGAAAATGTTATTACCCTTGCTATGATTGTAGAGGCTTGCAAAGAAAAAGACTTTTAATAACAACAGATGAAAGACATTGTAGGGAGAAGGGGCACACCGAAGGGGGTTATGAATATCGTCCCTTGGTAAGAGGATTCAATATTCAATGTATTCTCTGTAATAATCATCATGTCATGAATTTTAATAATATTTCTTATCGAGATTTTTATATTTTATATACACTTTAACGTTTCTATGTTGTTTTTAAATATATAGTCGATGCCCCCAAAATGTCGACCTCCAGAGAGTTATTTGCCAAGTACTAGCAGAAATACTCCTTTACAAGGTGATGAACTTCGAGATCATAATATTGAAGATGTGAATCAAGTTATTAATGACGATATGGATAGAGATAATGTTAGTTATTCAAATCAGGAAGATGAGATACATAGATCTATCCAAGACACATTTGCTCCAATGGATGAGGACAACCATGATGATAGTCATGATGTTGATCCTCTACTCGAGATGTCATGCCAACCTCTTTATGAAGACTCAAAAACAAATATTTTATCTGCTATATTGTTGTTGGTGAACCTTAAGGTTTTGAATGGTTTATCAAACACATGCCTCACACAGATACTAAGGTATTTAATTTGTTAATTATTTATGCCTGCATGTTCACAAATACTTAAAAGGTTCAATTTTTTCGTATATTGCTATTGTTTTCTAATTTGTAAATTAGTATATTGGATGCGATATTGATGATTAATATTGTTTACATTTACTTATTGTTTATAATTTTGTAGATTGTTAGGTGAAGTTCTATTACCAACGTCAAATATTTTTCCACGCACATATCGAGAAATATCCGTGATTATGAAAGAAATTGGAATGGACTATCAGGCTATTGATGCATGTCCTAATGATCATATCATATATTATGGACAATATGCATTATAAAATGAATGCCCACAATGTCAAATAAGTACATATCTAACTGATAAAGCATCAAAGAAGGTGTCTCACAAAGTTCTTCGTTATATTTTGATAATTCCATGTTTCCAGTGGTTGTTCAGGTGCCAAAGTATAACACAATTTATGGATTTCCATGCAAAGAATATAAGTTGAGACGATGTTCTTTGAATGCATGCAGATGGTTCTGCATTGAAGTACATCGAAGAAAAGTGGCCAATTTTTAAAGAAGAACATCGTAATGCTAGACTTTCGTTGGCAGCTGATGGTGTCAATCCATTTGGAGAGATTCATTCTACGTACTCAATGTGGCCTGTTTTTGTTATAAATAATAACCTTCCTCCTTGGATGTTGATCAAGAGAGAGCACACAACGTTGGCAATGATTGTTCCAGGTATTTAATTATCTTTTATTTTCTTTAAAGTATGACAAAATAATTCATTTCTTTGTTTCGTGCATGGTAATTATTTATTTTATATATAACGACATCTAGATAAGTATAATTAATCATGCAGTATGTTGAACCAATTAGGTAGGTACCAGTTTAAAGATATGAATGTATATATTGAGCCTCTTATCAATGAGTTGTTGAAGTTATGGGTTGGCATCACTATGTATGGCATCTCTAGACCAATAGGGAAAAAACGATTTCAATTCCATGGAATACAATCATGGATAATTCATGATGCTCCCGGGTTAACACATTTTTGTGGTATATTGTTACTTTATTTTGTGATTTAATATTATATATATTTATTGAAAATATCATGCATTATTTTAAATTGTAACTCTAATTTGATGCTACATTAATTCATGTATCTTGTAGGTCTTCAAACAAAGGATGAATTTGCATGCCCAGTTTGTGGTCCGAGGATAAAATATCATCATTCAAGGAGTTTAGGAAAGGAAGTGTTTGATGAGTATAGGCACTTTCTGCCTAAGAACCATAGTTATCAAACTACATACAAAGAAAAATTCAATGGTAAAGAAGAAAATGGAAAAAAACCACGAAGAATGACTCCTCGCCTATGGAAGTTGGAATATATTAGAAATCATCAAGGTACGCAAATTATTTATGTATGACATATTATATAAATATTTGGTTAATTTCATTAGTATTAATTTAATTTTGTCCCATTAATTAGTGTTAATTTCAATTTGTTGATGTTTCATGAATGTCGTTAAGGCATGAATGGGCTTCCATGAGGAATGAAAAGTTACCCGATGCAATTCAGTAGATTGCCATACTACGAGCACCTACAAATAGTTCATCTGTTTGATACAATGCATATCGGGAAGAACATACCAGAATTGTTATGGAAAATAGTAGATGGAAGGACTGACAAAGAGAGAATTGGAAAGATTTGTTGTGACATCTAGGAAGATAATCACACATTGCAAAGTGTTATCATTAATTATAATGGCGATGGTCATGAACAAAATGCTAGTCTTCATTGGTTATTGACGGAGCAACAAAGAAATATTGTAAAAGAGGTCATTCAAAAAATTAGGTTTCCGACGAGGTTTTCGTCGAACATACAAAATATATTAACAAAAAATGTGATTTGGTGGGGTTAAAACACATGACTGGCATACATTCATTAAGGTATTTGGTAGGTTATAATATATTTCCTTATTGGTACACATTTCTTGGAAACAAATAATATATATATATTTTTGTTACAGTATGTTCTACCTTTATCTCTCCCAGACGACTTTGATGACAACATAAAACAAATTATTTATGTACTTGGAAAATACATGAGGTAAGTATTGTTTTATAAGGAAAATGTACTACTTATGTGATTTGTAGTGGAACTTATTGACATATTATGTTTTATCTACAAATTTATGTATGCCTTGACATTATTTTATTGCATTGACATTTGTAGGTGGCTATCATCAAAAGAAAACCATAAAGAAGATATAAGGTATTGGAAGAGAGAAATTCCCTGACTAATGTGTCAAATGCAATAGTATCTACCTCCAACATTTTTAAATGCACAAGAACACTAACTCATACACCAAGTTGAGGAGATTGAATTATGTGGACCAATACACACAAGGTCGATGTGGATGGTGGAGAGGCATTTGAAGTCACTGAAGGCTTTTGTTAGACAAAGAGCACGTCCAGAGGGTTCTATGGTTGAGGTATATATGGTATATCAATGCATGGTGTATATTAGGCAATACTTGCATAAATTAGCAAAAAATATGAATGTGCCTCTCTTTTGGCATCTCAACTCCATCAACAAATTTGAAGGGAGGTCCTATTGGGGAAAGGTAACATGAGGACTGTGAAAGGTAATTATTAGATGTTGACGTAGATTTAATATATTACACATTTATTAAATTATTCCAATAGATAATTAACTATATTAAATTGTTATGCTATCATATAGTTGCTCGAGAGTGGGATGTTTTACATTTATACATTGCAAACAACCTTGATTGGATGGAGCATTGGATAGAATACACTGAAGAATACTTCAATAGGTTATCATGGGAAGGGGTGAGTAAGATGATTAAAACAACACATCGTCATCGAGATCAATTTCCGAATATTACATCAAGGGAAGTTGATTTAACCTTTAGTTTAAAAGATAAATATGTAAGTAAAACGTTTTACCCACATTTTCCTAGTTTTTTCCCAATTTTTCAATGTATTTGGTTTGTTTAATTTTTGAAATATATATTTACTAACTCCTATATGAGGTTTATTAATTGGCAATGTATTTTTTACTTGTTGTCCATGTTGCAGTTGAAACATCACAAGGCTATGTGGTGTAATGGTCGTAAATTTCGTATCAAAATGTTGGATGATAAGATGAAAAACTCGGATTGTGGGATAACTACAGTGTTTAAGGTCACCAAAATTTCCTCTAGAAGTGACAGAAATTCAGAAGAAACTGAGAATAGGTACTATGGGCATTTGGAGGATATAATTGAGTGTGATTTTAATTCCTTTAAAATAGTTTTGTTTGAGGTTAAATGGTACAGGCTACAGATGCATGAACATGATCTTGAAAGAACTGTTATTGAGCATGATAATGGATTTACCATGGTTAATACAAGGGTATTTGAACTGGGTACAGAGCCTTATGTTCTTCCAAGTCAATGTGAGCAAGTATTTTACTCAGAGGTTCCTGGTAAAGCAGGTTGGTCATACGTTGTTAGATATGATCCAAGAGGAAGACCAGTAAAGTATAATCATGTAGTCGAGGATGAAGATAATAACGAGGAAGAAGATCATGATTATGCATATCAGGAGCAGGTGTCTCATGTAGTTGATGTGTCAGATGAAGAAGTTGATCATCCAAATGTAAGACAACGATCTCATTGACGATATCGATAACTATATTAGCGAAAATGACATTGATGATGATGTTGATATGAATGAGCCTTTCACCAATATTGATTCTGAACCAGATCCTAATACAAATGTTGAGCTAGATGAAGAAGAAGATGACTGATATTTAATTATTGAAAATAAGTGGTATGTGTTTATATCTTTTATATGTTCTTTATATGTTTTTATTTTGTATAATATAGTATATGATACATGTTATTTAGAATTTCAAATTAGGTAATATGGGAAAATTGAGAGTGATGTGAGGCCGGGGGGGTAATTAGAGCTTCCACCTTCACGTGGTTGCCCATGTTTATTAGAGAATGAACTATCCTTGAAACCAAGAGGAGCTTTGCGCAACTACGCCTAATCATACCAACGTTGTAGGTATGTCCATCATCAATTCATCATGTAAACCATAAACCCTAATTTAGTGGAGTCATTGATTTGTTCCCAGTGAATAGATGTGTTGTTGTTGACATGGAATGGGACAACACAAGTACCTTCTTAATTTTCTTCCTTCACTCTGCAAGATACCAGATATATAAAATATGCAGAACAGAAGAGAAATGCTAGAAATGACAGAAGAACAGTAAAATATCCAGCATAATCTTCACAATACATAGAAATGATATATGAAATAACAACAGAAACAACACTTTGATTTAGATAGAAATGTTCACAGGCCTCTTCGAGGGGGCAACCTCCAGTCGAGCAGCGCTCTGTTACAATAATCTCCAAGCTAGGGTTCACATACCCTCGCCCCTTATTTATACTAAATATGTCCATTAAGAGAAGCATCTAGAGGAAGATCCTTCTAGAAGCGGAAGCTTCTATTAGGTCTTCTTACATCCGCCTTATTCTATTTTATTGAAAGGTCTTATTAATATTGACCTTTATTACATCCGAATACATTGATCTAC